>PQXK01000009.1:0-280645 GCA_004786245.1 Botrytis hyacinthi
ATGTAGAATAAGAAATTGAATATCGATATACAGATTCATAAATATCACGTGTTTTCATTGCTTTTTAGTTGTTAAACTGAGCCAGCTTACCATAAAAAGACTAATACTAGTCTACTCCCTCTTATATACTATTTATACTAAATACCTATATACTAGCTCATGACCTACGATAGTATACTAATGCTTGATAAACATAAAAGTTATTAATCTATAGCTTTTCAGGAATACTATAAGAAAAACAATATTACACTATTTAGTTTATTGTCTTATTCTTTATATTTAACTTAATCACTTGATATCGGTTGTTTTAATTCTTTAAAGCATTCGTATAATTAATAGATCGAGAATTTTATCAAGGTATATATTATCTATATTACCAAAATCGAGTTCTTTCAAGCTTTCAAAACTGTATATATTGAAGCAATATCTATATCAAATGGGAAAGCTGGGTTTCGTAGAGTTGGGCTTATTCCATTTGATTCGAAAGCTGTATTTTCAAAGCTGGATATTCGAATAAAGATTTCATCAAATAGATCAACCTTAACCAATCCTGGAATATAGCAATTTCAAATACTTTATAATCCTATCAAAGCTCTTTCTCAATCTACTTTAGTTAAAAGTCGTATTGCATAATATCTAAACAGTTCTCCTATATCTATATTTGAAATAGTTGTAGTTTTGGCTAAGGATATAGAGCTTTTAGCTTATACGAATACACTTTTGATTACTAAGATTTATAATCTTTATAAAGCAAATAAAGTATTTAATAAATGTTGTAGAGCTTAAAAGGCTTTTATACAAAAAGGAGGAGCTCTTTTGATAGGAAATGGATATAATATATTAGAGTAAGAGAATATAGATAATCAAATACAATGCGATGAGTACATAAATGATAGTTTTTCAATAAAAAGGCAATCTGCTATATAACAATATAGTAAATGCAGTAGTGTTTCATATAATGCACGAACTTATCAATTAGATCCAGCATTAATTGATCTTTAGATTGTATATAATTTGATTCTATTCTATAGCGTTGTTGTTATTTTATATTAATATAATATGGGTAATTGAGGTAAAAGTGATGCACATGCTGATATAATGCACATGCTGATAAACCACGTTAATTCTTCGCACTTCACTTATCAAAACTTTTGAACCTTTCACCAGAAAGATTGAAAACATGATACCTCCACCATCCATGGATCATCATGTAATTTGATTATTCTATCATAGCAAAGCGTTGAAGAAATTATCCCATTCTCTCATCACGTGTTTATCATTCATATCTCTCCATGCCAATCCTACTGCCATGTTTCACGATTGCTTCTTTCCTACCCAGGTATTGTGTCATTATTATCTCATCTCCCCAATATAAATCTTGTCTACCATTATTATGGATTCACTCATCCGCCCTCGCAAGATGATAACGCCTTCCCACACAAATATTGCCTGCGTGCCACTGATTCTGAAAATTGTGGTTCGCAGTTCCCATCTTTCAATTGTTGGTAATGACGACACATATATCCCCTGTCACATATTACATCATAAGCACACAAGAGGATGAAAGAACCATCTTACAATCTTCCTGCAACCGGCATCAGCGCATATGTTGGTAAATCCTTTTGCATCATCTCCGTCTCTTATTGCTCCATTGTAATATCAAATGGTCATTCGATTTTTTCAATTGGTGGATGCGTCAATGTATCTTGGATAGAGTAGATTTCCTTGAAATCAAATCTCGATGTCTTCTCACATGGGATTTTCAATTTGCCCATTAGCGAGAATAGGGTGGGACGAACCAGTGGGAATCATTACCCCCGCCATACATACTGGGTACAAAGCATGATACACAACTGACGAGAGCCCTGCTTCTTGATCCCGATCAAATGGATCAAATGGATCAAATGGATCAATTGGAAAAATAGCCACATTTATGATCATGCGACCGTGTGGCGTTGCCTTGTGGATATATGACGTTTCTTATTGCATAATATTCTTTTAGATATTACTACCAATAATGATGTACTTGTCTTGGTGTGGCAGGTTCAGATGTTAGGCAGAAGTTGCCTACAAACAAGCAAAAAGGAAAAGGCAAGCAGGATCGGAAGGAGCAGGTGGATAGTAGGGTAGGTATTACTCACTAGCCACTTGCCTCACCCCTCCTTCTCAAACCTGCTTTAACTTGGTTTGAAAGAAGCATGTGTGCGTACCTGCCTCGTTTGAACCGTGGCTAGTGCCATATTTCCTCTCTCCTCCTAAGTATAAGAAGGGCACTTCTTCCTCTCAGTTTCCATTCCTCATTCACATCAACAAAATCTCAACAAACTCACTTCACACCTACAATTACAAACTTCAAACAACTTTTTCAACTCTTCACCTCAAAAACTCCATCAACATGTCTGACAGTCTCCGCAAAGGTGTTGGCGAGCAAGTCTCCGAGAAGGTCACTCCTGACTCCCAAAAATCCACCACCACCAAGATCGGAGAGAACATCTCTGGAGGTGTCGACAAGGCTGCTGGTGCCGTTCAACCTTGTATGCAATCTCCTTCAATTCTTCCTCTCTAATTTTCCTCTCGCACAAGATACTAACAATTCACCCTCACAGCCGACTCCAAGTCCACCACCCAAGAACTCTCCGACAAGACCCGCTCTGGAGCAGACGATGCCCAGAGCGAAGGAAAGGGTATCCTTGGTTCCGTCACAGACACTGCCGGCGATGCTGCAAACACTGTCTCTGACACCCTCTCCAACACTGGTACGTTAATATCCACTATATCTTCAAGAAACAACCAAAGAATCACACATAGCTAACATATTTAACAGCCTCTTCCCTCACTGGCAACAAATAAATTCGTCTCTTTCGAATAATTTACATTGTTGCGAAGGAAGGCAGGACGATGAATGAATCGGTGCATTGGTATTTCTTTTAGCGTTGGGATTGAATGGGCTTTACTTTTGCTTGCTACACATGATAGCTTGCTTTTATGAATGTATAATATCCGGAAGGGAGGAATGGATGGATGGATGACTGGTAATAGTCTTCAGTGTTGGCGAATAGAAACACCTTCACACATGTACATCTTTTCGTCTTTTGTCTTTCAATGTGGTGTGAATATATTTGAGTAATTGGTTCCTTATGCCACTCTCTACCTGCCAAAACCCCAATAAGTCTTTCCGTTTGAGTCTCAACCTCCCTTTCCTCGTCAAGGCACCAAAAACTAGTCTCTATTCTATACATCGCCATCACTAATCCAGCACCCAATCCCTTTCGCATGATCCAATTGTGCAATACATAACACGTATACAACATAATTCATTCAATCATCAACCCACGCACATAGCAAGTACTCATGTGAAATATTTATTTTTCTTCAATATCGTATCATACATCCATTACTCCCTCGCTCTCATCTGATTGTATTCCCATTCCCATTTCCATCCATAAATCCCCTCACTCTACTTTCTCCACGACCATCTTCAATATTTCCTCGATGCCCTTCCCCGCATTCTTCGGATCCTTCGCTACCGCCTGCCAATACTCCCCGTGGCGAGGTTCGCTGAGTATACATTTCTGTATCACGTCTGCTCGTTTTTCCTATTAAATCATGTTAGTCTTGGTCTACATCTCAAACTCGACCACGCCACCGAGCCGCCTATTCTCATTTTCACGTCTGGAACCAGGGAGGTTGAGACTTACTTCAGTACCATGCTGCAATAAAAACTTGTAATACCAAGCCCACGTATCACCCAAATCACTATCTAGTAGAATAGCCTTCTCGAACCAATTCTGCGCCTTTTCCAATCTTCTCTCGCCCCAGAAAATACGAGCAATAGTGACGAAAAGGATTGGATCGTTATCAACTTTCTTAATAGCTTCCAATGCCCTTGGTTTCCTTTGTGTACGTGCTTCAAGATTCCAAATCGATTCTGTGTATAATAATCCACTGTTGGGTACCTCTTGGAGAGCTTTTGCCATCATGATCTTAGCCTGCGCAGTGTTGTTTGCGCGTCGTTCAACTCTCACGGATTCCGTCCATAATTCTGGCGATTTGGGGACTGCCAGCCGGGCTCTGTCGAGAACACTACGTGCTTTGACGACCATACCAGCTCGCTCTTCGAGTCGCGAATAGAGTAGCCAGAGCGGAACAGATTTTAGACATGCTTTTGTACCTGTACTGTAAGCTTCACGAGCTTGTGGCATTTTACCTTCGCCTTCGTAAATTTGACCTTTCATCATCCATAACTTGGCTGCACCGGGGAAGAGATTTAATCCTTGGTTAGCGAGATCCAGGGCTGCGTCAATATTGCCTAGCTGTCTTTCGTATGCAACACTCTTTGTCCATACACGATCAGTTGGGGCTTCTTGTCGTGCCGTTTTAAGAAGTTCTCGTGCTTGTTCTGGTTGGTTGTTTTCTGCCTCTAGTTTCACGGCCGCCAGCCAAATCTCCTCGTTGTTTGGATTTTGGTTGAATGCTTTACCGAGGACTCTTCGTGCGTTATCGACTTCACCGGCTAGCCACTTCTCCTTTGCTAACATCATCCACAGCACTTCACTGGTGGGGCGTGCTTCGACAGCCTTCTCTAGTAATTGCCACAAAGCTTCTTTGGTACCATGGTTCTTCTCTAGGTCTGCAGCTGCAAGCCAAAGCTTTGTGCTAGTAACAAATACTCGAAGTGCATAAGCATAAATAGCACGAGCAGTTTCATACTTTCCACGGTTGATGCTAGCTTTTGCATCCTCCATCCAAATGTCTTTTCGATCATCATCTTCGTCCAGTCCCCAACCAAGAGTTTCACGAATGATATTACCGCAAGTCAGAACTGCTCCCTCTTCCTCACACTTTTCGGCTTCAGTAATCCAGTCTTCTCTTTTTAACATGGCAGACTCCTTTGCTAGAGCTTTAACAGCACGGTTCATGACATTTATTTTAGAAGCTGCACCCATTTGCTCACCAAGACGGGCAGCAGCTATCCAAATTTCATGAGAAGTGGGTATAGCTTTGCGAGCCTTATTAAGGACCTTTTGAGCATTTTCGGATGTTTCTAGCCTTGCAAGTGCTAACCACAACTCGACTGAAAGGGGAATAATCTCGGTGGCTTTTGCAAGAAGTAGACGTGCATCACTGGGATCTTCCTCGAGATTGACAGCTTCTTTCCAGAGATTCACAGATTGAGGAATGTGATCTAACGCGTGCCTGATGACTCGTTTCTTGGCCCTGGGTTCTGATTCCAATTTCATCGACTCAACCCATAACCGCACTGAACGATCATTATTCCTGATGGCATTTGCTGCAATGATCTTTGCGTTGTGGTTGTCATTTAATCGAATATTCTCCAGCCAGATATCCTCGCTCTTAGGACAGTACTCACAACCACGTGCGATAATATTACGTGCCGCCACAGTTTTTCCTGCAAGCTCTTCGACACGAGCAGCTGCAATCCATCCTGGAGCATGCTTTGGATTTGTTTTGATAACAGACTCCAGCAGAGTTCGTACACGGACGATATCACCGACTTGGGTTTCTCCCTCGTTAATTTGAGATTTGGCTAAACTTGTAAGATATCCTTTCGGGTCGATATTGGTCGCACTTCCGGACATTGAGTCGGTGCCTTGAGATGCTTGATCGAGTTTTACTTTGAGTACTTTATCTCTCGCCGCTCCAATATCTGCAAAATTGGTCATGGTTCCATCAGATCCATCTCCTCCTGCACTTTCTCCCCCATCATCCATTACAGTGGTTCCCAGCTCTGTCGTGTCCCGAGCTCCAGCAATAACACTATCAGGGACTGCATAAAACCTCTTTCTCAATTCTTGCTTGCTTCGTCGATTTTTGCCAGTCAAATCACCCACTTCCGGTAAGTTTGCCCAATCTTCATCACTGACTGTTCCTAATGCTCGTTTCAGGTCCGCGAATTGTTGTTGAATTTTGGGATTATTGCGTTCGTATTCTTCCCTTTCTGCTTTTTCTCGTGCTTCCCTGTAGGTAAACTCGTCGGTAATCTGCTCATCTATTTTCATATGATAAACCAAATGCATTGGAGGACGGGGACTTGTAATAAATGGGGAGACAAACCTTCTTATTTTCCGCCTTCTATCCATCTTCTCATCTACTTCCTGGTAGATCCTATCTGCTTCATCATCGTCCTTGTCATAAACGCCACCTGAAAATAACCCAACTTCATTGTCCGGATCCTGGAAGCGCTCATCGTCCTCATCGTCATCTTTTTTTTCTGTAGCTCCGTATGCTGTAGGAGCTGCTTGACCAAGTTGAGCAGCGCGCTTTGCAAGAGCCTCTTTGATTTGATCTTCACTTGGTCCGTCTCGCGCAGGACCTAAATCAGATCGTGTTGTAAATCCTGTCGCTCCTCGACCTAAACCAGCGACATAATTTTCTGGCGCCTTTTGACTAAGGAAATCGCGTCGACCAGACATAATTGCGAACGTTATTGTATTAAAAATTCAAGGTTCAAAGCATTGAAATAATAAAACCTCGAGAAAAGATACAAGGCTGAGAGTAAATAAATATATCAATCCCCGACAGCCTAGCGATTGAGTAGCAGCCGTTTTGAAGTATTTATGTAATCATTGTGGGTCCATTTGCGCACGGTCTATATAACTTGAGTAGATTCATACCTCGCTTGGTACAATTTTTTGTCTCTTTCTTCTGTTTGAAAGGCAACCGTAGCAACCCTTTCTTGATTCTTTTTGAGTAAAAGTCTAGTAAAAGAAGGCATAGTATCGGCTTCCCTCTCCTTCCGGAATGTTCTCAAAGCTTGAAGATCTACACAGTCTAATATCTTGGCCTTAGGGAGTCTCCTTGGATCATTGGGATCCGCAGTTAAAGCTATTGTCATATATATTTATCGCAAAGTCATACTCATGGCTTCAAAGCAAAGAAGCCTGACGCCTGGTACTTCATAGTAGGTATACTAGGATTCGTTTCTGTGTAAAGGTTTGGTTTATGTAAGCTAGTTCTATCCCACTAGACCCCCCTGACTTCTTGCATTTTTAAATGAGTAACATAAGGTAGGACACCAACGCAGGCTTTTGCTTATTGAATTGAAAAATCAGACTATTTATTATGTCATCTCTAATTCTATTTTCTACAAGTGTAGAAAGGGTTTCAGTAGAACTATTACGCTTCACTTTCTGGATTCCGCAACCCAAAGACAAACACTACCTCGCTACACATATTACTATGTGTATTGCGCATACCGATTTCATAAAGCTTAAGTGAGATCCTTGAACAAACATAATTTAGATTGGAACTTCGGTTGAGGATTGGCAAAGGCATCGAAAGTAGCGATTGTCTTCGCTCATCTAGACCCCTCCGTTTGTATAGTGCGGGATTCTAGAATTGCTTTCCCGAGTACAATACTCCCTTGGATGTACAGTACAACTCGTGATCTTAAAAGTCTAAATAATCATATTGCTACATCGTTTCCTACCTTGCTCATGTTCCCACCGGCAGAGCCTGCATAGCACAAACGAGTCGCCTGGGCTACAATTCTTACATCATGGAACGAAGCCTACGAATTTCCAAATTTCTACGCCATCAATTGTGTCTTGAAATTTTCATCACGACTATAGAAGCTCAATTATGGCTTGGTGTGTCTGCGTAGATTCTCTACATAAACGGCAAATCGAGGATACTATGATTCTTGTCTCCTTAAACCAAACCGAATCGAATCGTCATCATCAAATCTTAAATAATACACCCAAAATATAGCTTGTCTTTATAAATTCTATAATAAGATGAAAAATCTGGCGTAAACCGCGCGGGTGCTTTCTTGAATTTCGTACCGTTGAACTTGTTTGGATCGTTTGCCCTACCTAAGACCCAAATGAGCAAACTGAGCCTCGTAATTTTCCCTTAACAAGCGCTTCGCTACCGCAGCTTTATATTTCCCAGAATATGAAACCGTTAAAACAAACACACCTTGTGGTCTAGCTGTCTAATTCCCCGCTCGAGTCAAAATAGAATTCACAATTTAAGCTAACAGTTGCCAAAAAATGCAGACAGCCATCCGCCACCCTTGGTACAATTATGAAACACCCATCATAATTTACGAGATCACAGTCAGCGCGGGATGATTTGAGAAATCCAATCATTATGCTTAAGTGGTCGCATAGACTGGAGCAAGTGAGAGGTCGCATAGACCGGAAAATTAGCAACTTAGCAATTTATAAGAGGTCATGTAGACCGAAGCAAATGTGCGCTTGGAATAGTTGTTCACCAATTCGAACGTATGTGTAACTCCTTCCTCCCGAATATGACAGTTAGACCACCACTGTTCTTTTTGCATTGTTTTATCTTCGTAAGTACTATGTTTTGACATTAATATCAAAATTCTCTTAGCCTTATCAGTACCATTAAAGTTTAGTAGTTTCCAGTTGTATGTTCTGAGAAGCGGTAAATTTCGAGATTTTTGGGCTTCAGAAGAGGCGGAATAGTATTAAAAACACAACTTGCACTAGTGTCAAATCTTTTACACTCCTCTGTATACAATTTACCCGAGATAGGTAAATTATCAGGAGAATCAGACCCTCATGACCGAGATACAAACTTATTCTCATTTCTCAGGGACCCACCTCGATAACATAAGCTTATCATAACGACAGAAAGTTTTCCCTTGCTCAAGCACGCTATTTGACATACACGAATACAATTGCCCTTTTCTTTGAGGTCCGAATCTTACACTTACATAAGTATTACCTGCCCGGTATCCGAATAATTCAGACGAGATATCCTCGATTTCGTTTCCTAGTCTGCACGAGCTAGACCAGAGAAATCTCAATTTCTTTAGAAAGAGTCTTGCTGATATCCATCACACAACATTGCTTTTGATACAGTGGTCTCTTTTGCCATACTTTTTCTGCCTAGTCATCCCATATTAACCTAATCACTTTATGTTCGTTTTTCGCTTATTTCTGGAACATTGAAGATTACAGGACTTGCTGTAGAAAAGGTTCATTTGCATTTCTCTGTCAGACTACAAAGAAAGCCCCGTAAATCTGGTTCTAGTACCGGATTTGGTTTTGCACAATTTTCTCTCGTCATTGAGATATGGTGAAATTTGTAGGGATTTTCGATTATTCGTTAGGGCAGTCTTTTTCTCGGCTGTAGATTTCCAAGGGACAACCTCACATTTTGTAATATTCAGAATCATAAGTTTGTGTAATAAATGTATGTATGATCCGCAATTGTTACTGTCAATATTTATGTACTTGAGCGGCGAGGTTTGCTATTTAAAGAGGAGCGATTATATTGTTGTGATGGAACAAGTTTGAGGAGCAAGGCCCCTTCCTCTCTCCCACTTCCTCAAGATCTCCACACCATCTACCACAGCTAGAAACCTCATAGCTACCTCCAGTAGATCTTCCTGTTGGCCTTGGCAGCCGCCATAAACTCTGGCATCAAATTTCTTTCTTCCCATTCTGCAATCATTCGATCCTTGTATTCCCAGAGCGGATAAATAGATTTCCCAGAAGTCTTGAAATCATCAAAATAAGCGAGGTCGCAAGCCTCAGCTAATTCCTGGGCTTTCACATACAATCTAACGTCAACTTTGGAAATTAAATCCAGTGCGGTTAATGTATCGTCCTCCTCAATAGCAGCGCTTCCTCCATATGCCGCCTCTGCATTGTCAATTTGGCCTTTGACCTCTCGAATCGTCTCCAGCCATTCTTTGAATGTTGGTGGATATGTGTCCGGCATGAGATGATTGAAAATCATTCCATGACCTTCCAAAGTATACTGTACTCTGAAATTTTCATCACAACTTTCGTCCATGTCTAACAAAGATTCGGCGTCGTCCTTAGAGATTCCAAACGTAGCGTCGAAGATGATTTGCAACTACGGGTATTTATCGGCTCGGCGGAATGAGTCTGGTAAGAAAACTTTAAAGGTCTGTCTGCGTTCCATCTCCATAGTATCTAGTTGCAACTGCTGTTTCCTAAGTGCAGTTCCCTTCTCCTTTACCATTCTGAAATACATTGATCTCAACCTAATCAACTGTAGCATATTTACTTGATCCGTTAAAAGACGTTTTTCGTCGAGATCCTTCTGGATTTTACCAATCATCTTCATTGACTCTTCATAATAAATGCTGTGCTTGGGAATGAGATCATCGGTGAAGTTAGAATTTGATACATTGGGGTCGTTGGCAGTAGAATAAGTCCGGTGTGTATGGAGAGTTTTCGTAGTAAGAGCCATGAAAGGTCTTTGGAAAGGTTGTCGGCTCCATTTTAGTAAAGAGCAAGGACGCGAGAGACGCATTTTGGATTAGGCTGATCGAAGGTAAGGTGGATGGATGGGCTTGTTTAGAATGAAGTTCAAAGCTTTTGACTAAATTGTAAGAAACTTGAAACTTATTTGTAGTGGCAGGGTCGATCTAGAGACCGTAGTATCGATAACTAGTGTGTTGGAATAATGGTGATGTTTTGTTTGTACGGCTTCCGAATTCAAGGATAAATACCTGGGTACCTATTCAGGCCTATGGCCTAATCATTCTGGCATAAATATGGTCTGTAATGTTCGAATTCATACACTTGCAGAGCCGAATCTTGATGACTTTTTCTTGAATCGTTATTGGATTTGTATGTATATTCATTGAAACACACCTCACGGCGGTCATATAGTATGAAGAAACAGTCCCCTGGGGAACGCATACTATTCAACTCGAGAGCTCTCGAGTCAGCGTGACGGTGGCAACTTCACCAGTGGTAACGCCAAGCAGCTGATGGCATGATAGTAGCTTCACGGAAGTGGGCCCCACTTCATTCCTGGCAGATACTTAGTTTCTGTGGCGTGTTCCGTGACTGGAATCGATGCATGCTTAAATTCAATATCATTGCAGCCAGCGCCAACCCACTGGGCTCATACTTGCGACCAAGTCGACATATATCATACATTCCTTCATTTCTGCCACCCTGCAAATATCCTACACCAATGTACCTCGTTTATAATTATCGTTCATCTCATCCTTCTCCCTCGCCTTGTAAAGGACCTCTGGATGTCTGTGCACACTCGGCATCATACCCAAACCAATAGACCTCCTAATTGCCTTTGCAATCTTTCTCTGATTAACCGGTCTTAACCCCGTTTCCTTACTTCCTCTAATCCTGCCCATCGGTGTTACATATTCTGACATGATTGAAAAATTCTACAATATCCATTAGTCCTACTCAAGCTCCTCTCAAAGTCGCCCTCTCATTCTACTCTCTTAATTCATGAAAGAAAAACTAACCTTGTAACTCCCCGTAGCTATAGGATCAAAAGCAACCACATCAAAAACATCCCTCGTAACCTTTCCCCTCTTCTTCCATTTCGCCATTTCTATTCCGCTCAAGTCATGCGGCGCATACACATCTCCAGCTCTCCACCTTCTATGTATTTGTTTTGTCAGAGCTGATCTCGAAACGTTATCTTCGTATTCCTGAGCCGCAGTCTGCTGCACCCTAGAATTGGCTGCTAATGCCTTGCGTCGCTCGTTGCCCTTCTCTTGAGCTTTATTCACAAGGGACATTAGACTATCATAGCCTCTCATTTCTGAGGGGGGTGTGTCGGATCTTGGAGGAAGTTCTGCGAGGAGCATTAGCAATTGGCTTCATGGTCGAAAGATGGTTGAATTATAATTGACATACCAGCAGCCATAATTCTACTGGTTGAAAATCGCATTCCGAGGAATGGCGATGAGACCGCATTGCGCGCGGCGTTTAAACATTGTAGTCGAGGAGGCATGTTTGCTATACTTGAACGATTCAATATCAAAACCACTTGGTGTTGCTCGATACCAAAATCTTGAAGTCCAAAGCGGGCCGAAACCCCGCATCGGAGGTGGTTATTCCGATGACCCGCAAAAATTAATTTTGATATCTACAATGGAATAATGATAGACATCAAACATTTGCGCCAGACATAACATCTTTCAAATCTTTCAATTGAACTCAATTTCACAAAATGGTTCGTAAACTTAAGCATCATGAGCAGAAGCTCCTCCGAAAAGTCGACTTCACAACTTACGCATCGGATAACAATCATCGAGATGCGGCTGTGATACGAAGATATGCGATTCAGAAACCTGGGGATTATCAAAAATACAATAGACTTTGCGGTGTAAGTTTATAGTTCCTCATCATAGGAACCACCAGAGACTAATATGTACATATACATAGTCTCTCCGTCAACTCGCCCACAAACTCACACTTTTACCTCCCGACTCTCAAGTCCGTTTAAAGCACGAACAGCTCCTCCTCTCTAAACTTCACGATATGGGCATTCTTCCCTCCACCGCTTCCACTTCCAAACTTTCCTCCGTTGAATCGCACGTTACTGTTTCCGCATTCTGTCGAAGACGTTTACCAGTTGTAATGACAAGATTAAGAATGGCAGAGACAGTACAGGCTGCGAATAAGATTATTGAGCAAGGACACGTTAGAGTGGGTACGGAAACTATCACAGACACGGCATTTTTAGTTACGAGAAGCATGGAAGATTTCGTTACTTGGGTGGATGGCTCGAAGATTAAGAGAAATATTTTGAAATACAGAGAGAAATTGGATGATTTCGATTTGTTGTAGAGGATCGGAGACGGAGGTTATGCATGGTTGGAGTCTTGGATGTGGGAAAATCTGCTTTGCTTGGAGTTTGGGGGTTCATAAATTTATCTGAGATCGATACCTTGAGAAAATTCATGGATACAATAAGATGTAAAGTATGATAAGAAACTAATGATTTCGATGGTCCGAAATTTCTGAAAATTGGGTGTGGGTTAGCTTGATTATCAAAATCGTGCAAAGAGAGATGAAAGCAGGACCAAAATGGGAAGTCTTGAAGTTATAGGATATGAAGGATAGGTGGTCTCATGATTGGTTTTTTGTTTTTTTAACTTGGACAGCGATATAGGAAGGCTACGAAAGAGCATCCTTCATCGAAATCTCAAGCTTAATTATCTTTCGGCGAGCGTCCACCGATTTACCACAACCATGATCAATACTATTATGGTTTCCGCAAATATCCAAGCTCATTCCTCACAGTTATACACAATAATCAACTTGTTAGATTCTGTGGTCAGGGTCCACCAAAATCAGCCTTTTGCTATCAGATACAGTTGCAGAAATCTAGGTAGCTCCATCATCTGATATCATTTCACATTTTTTGTCAATCCTTTTTACTTGCATGTGTGAAGACACTCTTTTATTTACATTCTATTGCCATGATGGCAAGTACCATCTATACTACCATTACATTCGAAGCTTTTAGCTTTTCTAGCATACGCTCAAACAAGAGCAAGTTTGAGAAAAACATCACTTCCCCTAACAAAGTCATGAATATTCGAAATTCTTGCGCTTGTTTGCCTTCATTACACTAAAGCTTGCCACAGTCCATATGAAATGATCTCTCAAACACACACGCACTGCTGATCTCCTATTCGTCTTGATTCAAATTTCTAATCAAAAGCCCCAGCACCACCACTTGCACCACTCTGAATCCGATTCACATTCACATGACGAAGAGAAGCCGGCATGTTATTCGCGAAAAATGAGTACACCGTCTTCGGCACGGGCATTCAGTATCTGCCATCCAAGATCCACAGTTGTGCTTGATGAAGATGCACCCATTGCAGAAGTTGTAGTCACATTCGCCGAAGCAGCATCGGAAACACCATAGTACATCTTGGTGGGATAAGAATTAGGCTCTTGAATATAAATCGTCTCGCCACAAAGAGTTTCTACAGCGACGAATTCGCCAGTCGTGAGAGCGCTAGCGGGGATTGCTGCAACTGTGGTGTTACACATCGTGGATGTGAATGTGGATATTGTTTCCGTGGTATTAAGTGTCCAGGAGGCGGAGACACCGTACCAGGTCTTTGTGGGGTAGAAATTGGGCTCTTGGATATATATTGTTTCCTCGCAGAGAACTTCGACAGCAACATATTCGCCGGTTTTGAGAGCGCTAGCGGGGATTGTTACGCCTGCGACGGCGGGGTTGCAGGATGTTGTTGTTGTGGCGACGACTTGCTGTTTGTCTTCGATGATGGGTGTTAGGATGAGTGTTGGGGTTGAATCTCTTGATGCTGATGCAGGAGTCTCGGTAGAAGGATCTTCAGAAGCAGAAGCAGAAGCAGAGGCAGAAGCCGGAGCATCAGTAAGAGAATCTCCAGATGCAGAAGCATCAATCTGCGTGCTTGCAGCAGGGAAACTAGAAGTAGGAAAACTATATGGTGTATTCCCAAATGTGCTAGTCACAGCAATAGCTCCCGCCGCGTAAGTGCTGGAGCTAGAGCTGGAGCGTGTGGGTTCCGGCACGCCCCATTCTGTAGCGGGAAAATAGTTGGGTTCTTGGATGTAGACGGTTTGGCCGGAGAGGATGACGATGCCGACCTGTTGGAATTCGGGTTAGTGATGTTGTTCTTCTGGAAAGGCAGATCAGGTGGCCTGCTTAAGTGATTTGGGGCTGAGAAAATTGGTGATAGGATGATAGGGTGATGTGAAAAGAGAAGGGTAAGATCAAATAATCATGATAGGAAGGATTTCCATAACTTACTTGTTCACCAGTCGTCAAAGCAGAAGTAGCAACTGTGGTAAAGAGACCAAAAAGACCTGAAATTCGCACTCCTGTAGCTTCATCCTCGCTGCGCTTGATTGGGTTTCCGGAAACAATGACGAAGAGAAAGGATAGGATTGTCAGAAACTTGGTTTTCAAGACGGGAACAAACATTTTGAAAGAGTGACGGGTGATTATGTGTTTGCGTGTTTTGTTTTGTTTGGTTTGTAGGGTGTTGCTGTGTGTGAAGGGTGTTGGACTGTGAGAAGATGGATGAGGGGGGAGAAAGGGGAAGAGAAGGAGAAGAGAAAGAGATAGAGAAAGAGGAAAACAAGAAATGATAAAACTACCTAGGTAGCAGGAAACATCAAAGAGAGATACTGAACATTCATTGACTCCGCCACTTTCTTACAAATTTCATTCCAATTTCTTTTCTAATTTTCCATAATTAGTGAATGTTATGGATTCGAAATGAGAAGCTGGATATTAGATCATGATTCCATCAAGATGGGAATCAACACTCCGAAGACCGAGAAGTGAATTAGTAGGTAACAAGAAAGTTTGTGATGAATTCGTGGAGGTGTCTGGTTTGATGAGTGTATTGATGATGGTTTCCAGATAGAGAGCAAATAGTAAATGTTTCTCGGAAATGGAATCAGAGAGCAGACAATCTTTTTTTAATAACACCTTCTTGAATGCCTCAATTTGACTCACCACCAAATGCAGGATGCAAAAAACTATTTAGTTCACATAAATGCCACTCCAAGTGAAATACTCGGCATCAATATATACATACTACTCATTCATCTCATCAGAATCCTCACTATGTAGTTACTATACTGTAAATATCAAACCACCCCTCATCTAATCTACTTCACCAATATCCCCTCTACACTTCACCATTGTCCTTTCTAACACCCAAGATCAAGATACCCGACCATCACCATCGAATCAGGAATCCCCAAACCAAACCAAGCTAATTTCGCATTCGGCTTCGGGATATCTTGCCATGTCCACGAGTCCATCAAGTAATCAAGCCCCTCATATACCAGTCTGAGCTACTGTTAAAATGTAATGAGAAGCGGGGAAGCTTGTTCCCAAATGTTTATATATACCTCCCTAATAACCACGATATTCTCTCTTTCAAAAGTGTGCTTCTTTCTCAGCTACTATCAATTTCGAAAAGCTTTTGGATCTTTGGAGTTCTTTGTATCATATCATAACTACATCATAACTACACGTACATTTTGTTTGTACTTTCAAGTTTGATCAAGTTTATTGTACTTCCAGCATCTTTGTAACATATCTCCATACATAACAAGAACTCAACTACATACACAGTTGTCAAGATGGATCGCCAAAGAGATGGTTCGGCGAAGAGCAGTCCGGCGAAGGGCAGTCGCAGTATGTATATCTTCTATTACCCCTGTGAAACTCACCTGCTGTAGCAAAGTCCTTACTCGACTAACATATTCCACAGACAGGGACCCAAGAGAATCTCAAAGAGAGGCCACCGGGTATGTTGATTCTCTTTCCTCTTCCCCACATCTAAACTAACAATCCCTCAGCGCACCTCTCCCTCTCTCCCCGCAGCCCCCAACCCGCCAGAATCCCTCAATCACAACTACAACAAGCACAACAAGTGCAACCGCCACACCCAACACCACCCCAGCTCCACAACCCCGATACCCACACCAACACCCTATCCCCCCACCAATCCACCCCCCTTTCCACCCCTACACACCTCAGCTCAACCCACCCGTCTCCACCCCGCAAAGTCTCTCCGACAGAAGAAGCTTCCCAACCCTCGCACCCCTCCCCATCGCCGACCTGTACCAGCCGGGACAAACTTCCTACTCTCCACAACAAGGAGTATCCGGTGGTGCATCGCTAGGAGCCGGAATAGGAGCTTCCCATGCGATTTCCGTAGGTGGTGCTGGAGACATGCAAGCATCCGGCACATCTTCCGCTGCGGGATTTCCTAACCCTAAAGGAAGATATACTCTCCAAAAGCGAGAGTGCAACACCAGTCGACCGGCAACTGCTTCGAGGCCATATATCATCAGGCCCAAATCCAAATCCGACGCCAAATCCTCCCGAGTTTCCAAGTCCAAGAAACGCGCAGAGTCGTCTGGCATATCAACACCCGCTGCGGAGGATTTCAACACATATATGGATAACATCTTTGAGACCCTGAGTAAATCCCTCTTAATTCCCTAATTATCTTTCGAGACTTGCTAATCTGATTGTGATATAGCTGGCGCAATTGCCGATCTGAATGGTATCGCACAGGTTATCCGTGATGTGCGAGTTGAGGAGGAGCGGAGAATTCAGTCGAGAGCGGCTGCTGCTGCTGGAAGAGGAGATATTGTGCATGAAGAGGAAGAGGATGAGGATGAAGATGTGGAAGACGAAGAAGAAAGTATGTTATCTGAGTATGCTGCGATTGTTGATTTTGCTAATATGTTCTAGATTGATTCACGCCTTGTTGCTGGTCTCGTCGTTGGTTGTCCTGAATTGTTGCCTTACTATGAGCCCAAGGGTTTGGTCAACAAGCAGAGGCAACCAGAGAGCTTCTACGAATTCGACCCTTCGATCGTTTGTCAGCAGGATATTTTTCAAATAATGGTACATACAGAAGTGATAGAACTTCACGTGCCCTCCAATATTGGTGGGATGATGTCCAAGGATTGTTGATCCAGAGTTCTGAGTACTTCAGTAGCTCTAGCGCGCTTTTGGGATGTATACTTCTGGGTATCCAGAGAAGTGTCATACATGGTTGGATATTACAAAGCTCTTCAAGGACGGGTTCCTGGGAGTTTGGGGGTCGGACTAGATACTTTTGTAGCCTCTTGAGATACTTTCGGGGTGGGAAGTTTTGGTTTTATGATAGAAATTATGAATAGTTGATTACCGCATTCGACGGTTTTGTGAGATAGCAGTTGCTGAATGTGAAGAAAACAATAATGTGCCACTTGAATCATAACTTGCCTGCAAAGACAATAATCAACACCATCGCTACTGTATAAAACGATACTTTCAAGTCTCTTGACTTCAAACAGCATTCTGAGTTGAAAAATAATTCGGAATAATATTCAAGCTAGTTGATAGTCGATGGCAATAAACATCCCACCATGATTTCTTATAATCTGCCCAATACATGGTATTTTGATCAAATCGATTCAATGGAACAAGTTATTCACCTATCATCGCCACGATCCCCCAATTCCCAAAGTCCCCGAAAACACTCAAACACTACACTCGAAGACCTCATCTCTGAAAATGGATACATTCAAGAAACAGCGTACAAGTCCTGAGAAATTACATATCATCTGCAGATAGCAAAAATGAAAGTCCTTCTACCACAGCTTCGAATTCTCTCCAACTAAACAAGAACATTCCAGATTTGCAGCGAACTTTCTTGTTGTAGAAGGAGAAAACCGATAGAATAGAATGTCTGTGAAATCTGAAGCAAAAGAATATGACCCTTTGACTACAGTGCATTGTCTCCTTCCTCTCCAGATCTCAAAATGAAAATAGCATCATGAGTCACTGAGTATTTTATTGTCATTGACCTTTCTTAGTCCAAAGAGCAATGAACTTGCGAAAGAATGATAAATTCCTTGTACAGGATAATGAGAGTACATTCAACATTTCAAAGACCCTCACAGCAAATGACATGAAAGATGTAAAGAAACTACCAACTATAGTCTATAAATGGCATATCTGTCCAACCTCAAAAATTGACATTTCAACACTCCAAAAATAATCATCATGAATACTTCAAATAATGCAACCTCTGGTCTCTATTGCGAAATAGACAGATTCAGATGCTCAAAATGCGAGCACGACGATTACTACCACAGATACAGATGCGAGAGACATTGGATTGGGGATGCTTATTGTAGAGAGGCGATACCCATGATCACGTCGGATAGAAATGTGTATTGTAGAAATTGCGCAGAAGAGTAAGATTTCAGTCCTTCCACGTTTCCTAGACCATGACTAAGAGAAATTATTGGCAGTGACGATCTGGATATAAGTAACCGGGGTCGTATGTCACCGGAACTACCAGCAACTCGGTATGTACCGGTCAGCAGTAACATCGCACAAGGAGGAACGACGGGAATTCAGCCTGTGTCTACCAATATTTTGCAATTGCCGGGTCCTGGCAATTCAAATATGTCATCAGAAGGGTGGAACGAGCCCGAGGGTGTTCAACTTTCGACGTTAAACTCACAATCTTCAGCTCAAGTATCTCCAGACCAAGATCTCGCGATAGCATCACTAGCGTCTCAAAATGCCCCCTCAGCACCGCCATCATCAGGGAATAGCAACACAACCACAGCACCACCACCAACACCAGTGCCAACACTAGCAACAGAACCAACACCACCATCAACACCAGCACCGGAACCAACACCACCATCAACACCAGCACCGGAACCATCACCAGGATCAGCAACAGAACCAGCACCAACACTAGCAACAGAACCAAACCCATCACCAAAACCAAACCCATCACCAAAACCAAACCCATCACCAAAATCAAACCCATCACCAGATCCAGCCCCAGCACCAGCACCAACAACAAGACAAGCCGGAATCTGGGAAAGACTCCGCAGCTGGTGCTGTTGCATCTCCGACGAATCCGCTACTTAGAGACAACTATGCATCAAAAAAACAAATGAAAAGATATGAATGGCACAATGACAAATTGGATATCAGTATTTTTCTAACTACTGTGGTATCATCTCATTGCTTTGAGTATAGATATGAAACTGATGGTTGTGCCGTGATATTTAACACATGGATGTGAAATTAAGATTATTCATCTCGTGTTGAAGATTGAAAGTCCTTTGTTGTTTGTTACATAAATCGAGGATTGATTTTGTGATATTGATTTAGACTACCATGTGTATTTGAATAGGTGGTGATCATATCCAAAGATATCAAATGATTGTCGTCATTGAATAGCGCTGTTATGAAATAGTGTAGGATATCTCGTTGATTTTATGAAGATATAGTTCACTGTCGGTCATTTGCTAGGATGGTTATTGGGTTATATCTTGTATGTAAATAGATAGCTAATAACTATATAACATGTGCATCTTTTGGAGATCAGATTGCACTAGCATGCTATATATTATATGGTACAGAGTGATGTGTTTTAATAGAGATAGTAATGTCAGATTATACCTCATACTTTTTGTGAGATAAGTCAACCATCATGTGCTTGAGAAGAGCAGCAGCCTGTTTGAACGGTTCACTTGTACGAGAAGTAATTATAGAAAAAGCAATAAGGGTACCGGTAGTTGATGGCAGAGAAAGAATTTTGAATGAAATCGGTTACATATCGATAGAGATTTGCATGGAAAGCTTTGTACTCCTGGAGAGTTATCAAAAAAGAATATATGGACAAGCCCTGTAGCATCTCAACCTGACTGTATCGCGTGTAATCATACATCAAACATCCACATCAAACATATCTTTCCACGAGACGAAGTGAAGGATGAGTGGAGACCATTTCAATTTCCTTTCGTAAGCAATACCATGTCCAACCAATCACACATCCTCACAACACCGCCGGTCCACAGCAACAAACACAGCCAGCTTTGAAACCCAAAGATCCGAGATGATCTCGAGGTTAAACCAGCCTTATATTCTTAAATTGATCGACTGCGTGAATAAACTCAAAGAATTGGGCGCTGTAGATCGAAAAGCCTAATCGCCTTTCCTTGCATGGATTGCGTGCAGGCTGGACTCTGTGATCTGTGGTTTCTACTCGGTCGTTACTGACGGTCCCATTTTTTGAAACCTGACCTGTGAATAGAGTTCATCTAGAATCATCATCGAGATATGAAGAGAGCACGTTAACGCCCATGACTATTTTGACCGCTAATGTGGCGGTTGAGGTATGACTATCTGGTTGTATCTAACGGGGCGTCTTGGTGATAAATGGATGCGAACATCCGTTATCTCGTGGCGCAGTATTGTGAGATCAATCAGTACTTGACCCTCTCCCTAGATTGTATGTCACTTCCCATGCGGCTCTGTTGAAGGCGGAGGTCTGGTAGATGATGTACTAAGCATCTAGCTTGTATCATCATTAGTATGTATACCCGAGCACCACCCGCGGGAACTACAAAAACTAGTTACACACCAACATGACTGACCATTAGAAGTTGGGATGGGATTGTATTGTTTCATTGTTTATTGTGAACCTTATTTGTGACTGTTGAATGTTGAATGTTGAATGTAGAATGTAGAACGTAGAATGTCCCCAAGATACGAGTGCGTCATCGTCATTCATTCGCTTTGCTCCGCCAAACTTTCCACGCTGCATAAGTTGGTCATTTTTTACAAGGATACGCCCCTCCAGCTCTTCAGGCCAGGGCGAATAGATAGAAGGTGCCGACCCAGATAATAACACCCGCCTCTTATAATATGTGCGAAAATGTGAAGAATGGATTGAACGAACATTCGAGAGCTTGGGAGAAATAAAGAGATTAAAGGTAACGTTCACTATAAGTTAATAATGATATGAACGTAAATACAAGATAATAACTACATTCCTTCACGTCTATCTCCCCCGCAGCTGAACACCAGAAGAAATGCGAGATCTGACCATCTACCTACCTACATCTTCACCTCTACCCAACATCTCAACAATTGTAAACTGTATCAGTCAAGTCTCAGAACAGCGTTACAAGACAAACAATAATCAGTATCACAAGGCCCAAAATGGGACCGAACACAAACCTCTCATTCCTTCCTTTTCCTCGAATACTGACTGGACCTAGGTAGGTTGTCACGCTTCCTTGGATGATCCAAAACTTAATCCCAGCGCTACGAGGGTTGTGTTTCTTCACCAGATCAAATACTCCAAGGTTCCCCGTGGTTGAGGTAGCTGCCCAAAGAGATTAGAGATTTGATGAGTAGACGCCCGAGATCTTGTTGTGATTTCGTGTTGTATAGTAAACTGCTTGCTTTGGTTCTTTCGTTGAGTAAAAAGTTGCGTGTGTGGATTTGTGCATTCGTACATTCGTACACTCAACCAGCGAAAAAGCTTGACTTCGCCCAATTCATATATGTACACTGACGCAAATTTCCAATCCACTTCCACTTTCATCCAAAGTCCCCACTGTCAAATTGTTTTACCCCCCTCCCCCCAATTACTCGAGTATCGTATCTTTCTGGAAATTTAAAGAATCACCCCTCATCATCTACTTACCATAAGGTTACATATATTTGTTATATACTCGAGTACAAATTCCATACAATAAGCTTCTCACCAACATCATCAAAACATTCACCATTCATTCACTCATTTCTCAAACGATATAACGTTATATAAATCAATCATTTGGCTGATATCACGAGATGTCGACATAAGCAATTGGCGCATAAGGCCGTGGGACCAACCATATCAAATCCTAATCATTAAATTTATTCACTACCTACCTACCTACCTACCTACCTACCTACCTACCTACCTAGTACCTCCCTATATACATACGCTCGTGTCAGGAGGGGCAATAGGAAGAGTGAGCGCGCAAAGTATCAGCAGCAAAGCCTCGATCCAAAGTAATCCTCCAACTTCCAACCCCCCTCAACCAACAAATAACAACAACCTACAACTTCCGCTCTTCTTTTTCTTCTTTTTAATAAAATCACCCACAACCAACAAATCTACTTACAAACACATACTGTGTGGTCTCCGCACACATATACGCTTTACCCTTACTTTTTGGGCAATAACTACAGGGTAAACAATTCAAAATGCCTGAAAGAGTTGTTCGCAGCTCTTATCATGACCGAGAGGTCGACTATTATTCCTCCGATGAAGAACGGTCAACCTACGGTCGTTCGAAACCAAATGGCAGTACTTATCGTACCGTCCAACGTTATCGGGTCGCACCTAGTCGAGGCGAGGAAATAGACGACACTCGATCTGTTCGTTCTTCCCATCGAGAGTACGAAACTCGACAGGGTGATCGAGTTGAAGTGGATCGTCGAGTCGAAATTGATCGCGAACGTGAACGATATGAGCCAGAAGTACGACGAACGGAACGCATCGAAGTCGACCGAAGAGTTGAGGTTGATCGCGAAAGATACGAACCCGAGCCAAGACGTACCGAACGTATTGAGGTTGATCGCAGAGTAGAAGTGGATCGATATGAACCAGAAGTCAGAAGAACGGAGCGAATTGAGGTCGATCGAAGAGTTGAAGTTGATCGTGAACGGTACGAACCTGAAAGACCCCGCTCAGCTGTCGACTATGATCGAGCGGTGGAATATCAGAGAAGTACAGTTGAGCGAGCTAGAGAACCCGAACGTGAACGAGATCGCACTAGAACAGTAGTTTATGAGCGGGAGCGGGAACGAAGCGGGAGTCCCTTACCTTGGGAACGGCGTCGGAACGATAGACCATGGGAGACGGATCGCGAAACTGATGTCACTGTCGAAAAGACAATAGCTCGACGTCATAATGAACCCTATGAACTCGAAAGATACTCCCGAGAAACCGAATACTATGATCGACCAGAACCTACCCCACCACCAATTATCATCCGACAAAGAGCTCCAGAACCCCAACAAATTATTGTGCAAGAAGCGCCAAGCCCCGCTCCAATTATCATACCTCAAATTGCGCCAGAATCACAACGGGTTGAAGTTATTGAAAGGAAGACGGAGATACAACAAGAAATCATTCCACGTCCTGAACAACGCAGGGAAGAAGATGAATACTATTACCGCCGAGATGTTCGTGAGGTTGGTGGTAGAAGAGATCGAGACGATGATTATGATCGTCGTTACGATGATGGATATGATAGTGAAGGTTATGTCATACGAAAAAAGGTTGTCAAAAGAGAAACACGCAGTCGTAGTCATAGCCCTCATCACCGAAGACACTTGGCAGAAGGTGCCTTGGCTGGAGCTGGCGCTGCTGCTCTTTTGGCAAGCCACAAGGAAAAGCAAGGATCTGAAATTGCCCATCGTGGTAGAAACGTTATTGGTGGAGCTGCTTTGGGTGCGATTGGTGCCGAAGTAGTTACTAGAGCACGCAGTCGTTATCGCGAAAGTCGTGAGGGCAGAAGCAGGTCGCGATCAAGCAGCCCACATGGTCATCATAAGTTAAAGACTGCCCTTGGTTTGGCAGCTGCTGCAATTGCCGCTGGAGCTGCTGTCAAATATGCCCAGAACAGAACTGCAAACAAGGAAGAGTTGATTCGTGGCCGAAGTCGACAAAGAAGTATGTCTCGTGGTCGCCGGTATTCTGATGGCGATGAATATTGGTCCGATGAGTACGAAAAGCGGACTACCATCATACGCGATGCAAGTAGGAGCAGAAGCAAGAGCATACATGCCGACCCAGCGCATCGTAAGAAATCCATGGCAAAAGCTGGAGCTGGAGCTGCTATAGTCGCTGGTGTCGCGGAGCATTTGCGGAATAAATCCAGAAAGCGTAGTGGTCAACGATCGCAATCACGAATTCGAACTGCTGCGGAGATAGCTGGATCAGGTCTTGCGGGTGCTGCAGTGGCCGGTTTGTATGAGAATAGAAAGGCCAAGCAGGAGGCCGAGCAGGATGATGTATACGAGAGACGGGAGAGAAGAAGAAGCAGGACTAGGAGCAGAACTAGAAGCAGGTCGAGAGCCAGATCTACAGGCGTATATTCTGATCCAGGTGTTGACCCAGAATTAGGCATGGTTCAGTACGGTACTGAACCTGTATACACGCACCAGCAGCCAGCACCATTCGATCGACCTAACGAGTACGATCCAGCTGTCGCGGCGGCCGCAGCTGGAGCTGCTTACGGTGCTACCAGACGTAGTCGAAGTCGATCGCGCCGACACAAACGAGATTCATCTAGCGAAGATGGAGAACGACCACGATCGCGATCACGAAGTAGAAGCCGTAGCAGAGTACGAGATCTTGCTGCTGGTGCGTTGGGTACAGGTGCGGCCGCTATTGGAATCAATGAATATAGAAAGAGAAAAGAGAAAAAGGAGAAGAAAGAGAAAAAGGACGCAGAAAAACATGAGCGTGAGCGCGAACGAAGACGTGAGGTCCCCCAGCACTCTAGATCAAGTTCCCGCTCGGTTTCCCCGTCGGAAATAAGATCGTCTTTATCCAAAAGATTTTCAAATCTTATCCCCAAAAACCCCGAATGATCTTGTTATTTCATTTTCATGTCCATAGGTACTTCCAATATCTGTTAAATCATTTGTTCGAGTGGCTCGGCCTCGTGTATCTCTTTCTTTCGTACTAACATTCGTTTTGAATCAGGCTATGAAGACGAAGCACCTGAAAGTTACTACACGAATTTCCGTGATGAGACATATTCGCCTTCGCCGCCTCACGCCTCTGGAGGCTCATACTATCCTGAAAACAATGCATTCCCACCACCTCCTCCTTCTAACCCAGAAACTTTCACCCATCATGGAAATAAATCTACACCTTTTGTTAATGAAATCCCCCCTATTCCTCCTTACAATCCTCAAGACTATGCAAGTCAACGCCCTACTACTCATGACCCTCATCATTACCCACCTTCATCCAGAATTCCTGGTGACAATGTGAGTACTCATCAATCTTCGAATCCCGAACCTGTTATGACAGTACCTCCTCATACAAGAGAGGAGTCTTATTTCCCTTCTCATGAAACCTCTCCACCTCAAACTGATCATGTTTACGACCGGGAGGGTGCGTTGCTATTATTCATTCCTTTCCATGTGTACAACATAATTTTTATGATTCATCAACATACTAACACTTATTTTTGTAGATCGTCTAAATGTTCCAACACCACCAACACCTGATTCACCCTTAACCCCAATCGAAGCTACTCCCTCAAACAAATCTGTCATGTTCGCTCCTCTATCTCCCACTTCTTCCCGTCGCTTAGAACGTATACGCAATTCTAAAGCGGATCAATCAACTTCCACGGTAAATACATATGAACAACCAAATCCATCTTCGGATCGTCGTTACAGAAGAAGACGAAGACGGAACTCGGATCCTTCTTCTGATCGACCTTCCAGACCTCGTAAACACCGTAAACATAAGAAAGGAAGACATGGTGATGAGAGTGATAGTGAAAAGAGTGAAGAAGATGATGTGGAGGTGTTGCCAGCAAGGTTTGATAGAGATGGGAGACCGTTGAGTCGGAGTAGAGATGGGAGTGGGAGTCGCGAAAGAGAGAGGGATATTGCCAAGGAGTTTGGGGGTGGGAACGAGATAGTTGAGAGGGTGGTTAGGGGCGTGGGAGATGTGGTTGCTGGGAAACAGACATGGGGGGATCTTTTGATGGGGTTTGTTAAGGAGGGTGGGTTGGCGGGAGGTTCGAGTCGTGGTTCGGTTACGGATGTAGAGGATGAGGAGAGGGAGAGGGAGAGGAGCAGGGGGAGAAATGGTAGGAAAGCTAGTAGGAGTAGAGGGAGGGATAGGGATAGGGACAGAGACATCTAGCGATTGGATATAGCGGGTGTGCTTTCTTTTCTCGTTTTTTTGCTTTTTGATATTTTCCCCTTCTGCGATACTTGGGATGGGTAATGATGTCACGGCCGTGGAAATAATACCTTTTCTTTACTCTCAGTTTTGCGTTGGATTTTCTGCGTTGGATTTATTTCGTTGTTTTTCTTTTAGATACGCATTTTATGATTATCATGATATCATGGATATGGATATGAAATATGGATATGAATTTCTTTTGGATTCTGCATTTGCATTTTGGGTTTGGACTTGGACTTGTATTTGGATCTGGACTTGTAGATGAAATTCAGATACCTACCTATCTACCTGTGCCTGTCTACCTGTTCTGATACATAGGGTGAGTTGAGGTGTGCTAGGATTTGAATGTGAAATGATGTGGTAGGATATGAAATGAATATGAATATGAATATGCGTATAATTATGGATATGGATGAATCTTGATGATTGCTTTTCGTTTGTATTGTTTGCATCGTTTGGATGTCTGGATGATGCTTGATTATGTGATGCTTGATTATGTGATGTGTGATCTATGCAATTGAGGGAATGAGATGTTGATGGGGTGCGAGATGTGCTATGCTTTCTATGATAGGCTTTAAGTTCTGTTGTTACTTATTGAGGGAGGGAATGAGAGATATGTGGGTGGGTAGGTGGGTGGGTAAGGGGGTGATTGTATGTATGTATGTATGTATGTATGTATGTATGTATGTATGCATATGTTACTTTGTTTTGTGTAATGTAAGGGGGTTTGTATTGCGTTGGGAGTGGTGATAAAACAGTGAGGATGAGGGAGAGAGGGGAAATTAGAGAAGATGGAAGTCGGAATTGCGAAGTCGATTTTTCCAAGACTTATTAGTTGGTCGATACCGTACGGGCAAAGACAGGGGAGGATCGGAAGGTTGAGAGCAGAAAGAAAAGAGAAAGAGGATTGTCTTGAGAGGGGTGTCTTTCACATACTACGTATGTGATAAACAGTGGAAACATGTGTATGTGTATTTGAATGCTCATATGCTTTTCCCATCTTTCGCTATGCTATGTATAAAATGGGTATCATCGCTTTAAAATGCTAATATAGTGACTGTTTTTCTAGATGGATTAAACCGTTTGCCGGCTGTGAAGAAAAAGGGATTAGTGAGTGAACTCGCTCATGTTACAGGCTAGCTAGGAAATTTCACATACCGGAATAAATTGCCTTAGTTTAATTCCCGCCTGGCCAAATACTGCTGCTGTTTCCGCATCCATGCTGTATCCTTGACTGTAAACCACTTCTGAAATTCCGACTTGTACAATCTTGATACTGCATGTGAGACAGGGACAGGTATCGCAATATAGGATGGCATTTTCGCGGACTCTTTCTCGACCGGCTTCGAGAAGGGCGTTTTCTTCTGCGTGGAGACAGAGACATGTGCCGAGTCCTACTCCAGAGCCTTGTCCTTCGTTGCAGCGGGAACAACCGCCTTCTCCGCAGTTGAGGAGACCTCTGGGTGTGCCATTGTAACCGGTTGAGATGACTCGTTTTTCGCGGACTAGAACGCAACCCACGCGGCGTTTCATACAGTTACTGCGCTGGGCGGCGAGGGAAGCTAATTGCATGAAATATTGATCCCAGCTTGGTCGGAGACGGTCTTCATTTGTTAAATCGAGTTTGCCGAGTGTAGCGTATAGGTGGGCGAGATCTGAGGAGGTATTGAGGAGACGAATAGTAGCACGAGAAATGAGTGATTGGAGGCCGTGTTCGGGATCGTAAAGATGCTGATCGGAACGGAGGAGGAAATCTTCGAGAGTGATTGGTGTGGAAGGTGTGTTGGGACGTGCTTGGAAGCGTTTCCAGCGGATGGAGACTGGGGCGTCAACGCTGACGAGAATAAAGAAGGGGCGTCGGAGAAGGGCGTCAAGAATAGACTCGGTGTAGATATTGGTTGTTACCCATCGTTCGCGCCAGCGCTTGGTTACGAAATCGAGGAGGTCTGTGGTGCTTGTAAAAGTATATTGGGATTGCGATTGAGGTTTTGACTTCTGTCTCAGAGTTATGCTATTCTCTTCAACATTTTCTGATTCTTCAGTTGAAACGCCATTGGTGATTTGAGTAGCGTTTTTGTTGCCTTGCTCTGGTCGAAGGTAAAGGTGAGTGAAGCCATGGTGCTCTACAAGATATTGTGCGATTGTACTCTTGCCAGCACAAATTCCTGTGATCAAAGGTCAACTAAGTATTATTGTATATAAGCTCAGGACATTCACTCACCTCCACACAGACCTATAAACATGACTTTTTCAACTTTCTTTTTATCCCAAAGCTTCCTAAAACCTTTATTACAGTTTTTGCTTCTTCAATTGTGTGAAGATGTGTGGTGGGAAGTTTTGTAAATTCCTATGGAAGTGTGAAATAGCAAAGGCAGCTTGGAGAGAAACAATCATAAATATACCGGAGTATCACCGATTGGCTGATTATGTAACCTCGGACCATGTGAGTTGAATCCTTGTCTTACTGAATCACTCAACGTGCTGTATCCCACTAACCTAATTGCCCCTCCTCCATCTATCTCATGATTTCAACCTAAGACTCTAGTGTCACACTACACCTCTTACAACTTGACTTCATTCATACGATACTTTCACTTCTTGCACGATCTCAAAATACCACATCAACTCTTACAAACCCTTCACAAAGCTAACCAAATTGCTTTGATCTTTAGAGTCAAGACTGTACACAAGATACCGACGTTGCCTTTATTGAAGAAGGCCCTTGGGACGGTGAGGTAGAAGAATTAATAACCTCATTCTCTACTATTGAAGAGTTATACACAGCCATTCGCGTGAGAAAGGATAACAACCAACTCGACATGGCTTTAAAGTTCGCACCATTTGCTTCTGAAATAGAGCTACCATTTTACACAGCTCTGTCCCAACTGAAGATCGATCATGATAAGCTGGACGATTCTGCAAGACCTGTTCTTGGGTTGTATGAACCAAGAGCTACACAGAGTCCCGATCAAAGTTCTCGTATGAGAGTTCTTGGTAATGCTTTGAGTAGCAACGAGTATGGATTCACCTTCGTGTTTCAAATACGCGTACTGATTCATTCATAGTGTTCCATCTGGTCACATTCGAGCTGAGGGCAAAATCAAGAATGTTAACACCATCGAAGATTTCAAAAATATGGACAAACAAGCAATGTTACAAACTTCTGCTAAACAAGTAAGTCCCGTGATCTTCAGTCGACTCGCTTCGATACCGTTCTGACAGGGGCAGATTTGGGATGCTATCAATGACGGCACCATTTATTCCATCCCTTCATTACTTTCCTCGTTCACTATCTTGTCCTTTGCAAATTTGAAGAAATACACTTTCACATACTGGTTTGCTTTTCCTGCTCTTCATTCGGAGCCGGCATGGCGGAAAGTTGAGCAGCCGCCCAAACTCAGCGCTGAAGAAACTACGGCGCTTACGGAAGAACTGGGTACATGGCGTTACAGCCACGATAATAGAGAGCATGGATTCTTCCTAGCCAAGCGAGTATATCCATCTTCGGAACAGCCACAAGATCCGGAGAATGAATCGACTTCCGACCTGCCCTTCAGGTGGGTCATTGGATCCTTGAGAGAATTCGAAAATGGTTTCTTTAATGGTGTAGACACAAAGGATCAATACGTATCTTTTGTTGACCCGTCTACTTATCATGAGAATCCGGGGTGGATGCTACGTAACCTATTAGTTCTAGTTAGACGGAGGTACAAGCTCGACAAAGTTCAAATACTTTGCTACAGAGATAATCATGCAAAACGCCATGTGCCTCAGAGTTTAATCCTGATTTTAGAGAGCATCTACGACCCAGAATATCAACTCACTGCCCCGGATCAGATCCCTAAAGTAACAGGCTGGGAGCGTAATAGTCTTGGAAAGCTCACCGCGAAAGTCACCAATCTGGCTCAATACATGGATCCCGCTCAATTAGCCGACCAAGCGGTAGATTTGAATCTTAAATTGATGAAGTGGCGCATCGCACCTGAATTGAATTTGGATGCTATTAAGAACACGAAATGCTTGTTACTCGGAGCTGGAACCCTTGGGACATACGTTTCGAGACTTCTGATGGGTTGGGGAGTACGCAAAATCACCTTCGTTGACAATGCCTCTGTATCTTTTTCGAATCCTGTTCGCCAGCCATTGTTCGACTTCAAAGATTGTATCGATGGCGGTGCTAAGAAAGCATTTAGAGCATCTGAAGCTCTTCAGGAAATTTATCCAGGAGTAGATAGCACGGGACATGTAATGGCAGTACCAATGCTTGGACATCCAATCACAGACGAAGCTGCTACGAAGGCGAACTTTGAACTTCTACAAAAGCTTATTGAGGATCACGATGCGATCTTTTTATTGATGGATACTCGTGAGAGTAGATGGCTCCCAACTGTAATGGGAAAGGCAGCTGGCAAGATCGTTATGAATGCAGCTTTAGGGTTTGACACGTATGTTGTGATGAGGCATGGGGTTACCCCTGAAGATGGAGGTCCTGCCGCTCTAGGCTGTTACTTCTGTAATGACGTTGTAGCGCCATCTGACGTAGGTTGTCTAGCTATCTTTCCTCTTCACATGATTTACTAATATGACTCTTCTAGTCTGTGAAAGATCAAACTCTTGATCAACAGTGCACAGTCACTCGACCAGGTGTTGCACCCGAAGCATCTTCTAAGCTTGTGGAACTGCTTGCTTCTGTTCTTCAACATCCGTTGAAAGGTGCTGCTCCAGCTCCGAAGCTCTCCTCAAATCAACAATCTGGTCAATTGGAGTTCGATCGGGATCCACCAAATCACCCTCTAGGTCTCGTACCTCATCAGATTCGAGGTTTCTTGGCCGCGTACAAAACAATGCTAATCAGCGGCCCTTCTTACGATTGCTGTTCAGCGTGCTCGCCAAAGATTGTGAATGCATACAAAGAAGATGGATGGGAGTTTATTAAGCGCGCATTGACTGAAAAGGACTACATTACCGAATTGAGTGGCTTGGCAGAGGTTCAACGCAAAGCTGAAGCAGCTGCAAACGATGTAGAATGGGATAGTGATGAAGAGGGCATGGAAGATGAAGAGCCTGAATTACTATGATTGTGAGCTTTATATATGTTTCCGGACATTGAGATGGCGTTAAGCTATATATGGAATGGGCATTGATGGTATGATTTATGATTCTATTGGCGTTTTGCAGACGGTAGTGGAGGATTTTAGATTGGTTGGCGTGTTTCTGGGGGTAATTTATGGATGATGAGCTTTCTCGGGGTAGTAGTAGATTAGATATTGCAGACTGGTGGTTCTGATGGTTGTGGCAGTTTTAGTTCCATAGAACCGAGATAATTGAAACGATCTTTAAGGGCAGCTAATTATTTCTTAATATAAGCTCGACGTGACGATTCTGCATGTGTGATGGTAGTTTCAATCTTGTCAAAACTTTAATCTTCTAATTTAAGTCTCTAAAATGGTTCATCGATATCTTAATTCAATTAGTGGCCCAGTCCAGCAAAGCTAATAAGTTGTTTCAAATGGGGATTAGTGAGGGGTAGCTCCCCAACATCAATGATTGGCTGCATTTTAGTGCGGATCGAAACGGGAGTTGCCGCACATTTTCCAAGCTTCGAAGACCAATGGCAAAAAAGTTAATGAACACCTTGAAGCTTCTTAGTACGTCAATTGTAATTCTTTTATCATACCGTGAGTCAAACAACTTTACTGCTTCTTCTGTTCTCATCTAATCCTTTGGTTCTTTAGATTCTGTACATAGCATTACCATTTCTCGACCATGCGCTCCCAATTGACCCGCAAAGTCTTCCGTGGACTTTTGTCAAACGAAGGCCTCATATTACCATGCCAAAATCGAGCGCCATCTTCACTAACACTCCGACGTCGCCGGAATGAACTTCCTACGGTATCCTACGCATCGCGTCGTTCTCTTTTTGGATTTTCTCGGAAACCTCCACGACAACCAAAAGCGCCGGACTTGGAACCCGGAGTGAAAAAAATGGTAGAATTTAGCTTGATGACGAAGATTCACGCACGAACTGCGAATAAAGATGATATGCTCAAAGCTTTCAATGAATTCTTCAAACATAAGGTCGATACAGAACGTGCGGTAACTAATATCGAGGCGGGGCATGCGTTGAGGACTTTGAAGTATCTGGTTAGTTGTGGGTTGGGGGATGGACACCTTAAGGATTTTATGACGGCTTTGAAAGCCTTGACGATTATTCCTAAAGATGAGACGAACGATTTTCTGGAATTGGCAAGACTTCTCTTCCTAGAGATCAAGAAGCTGTCGGAGTTATCTGGATCTAATGAGAATGCGCCAAGTTATGAACGCTTTATCAAGATACTGAGTGGGGTTGGGAAATCTCTAGAGGCTAGAGAGCTTTGCGAAGAAGAGGCTCGAAATTTTCTAGAGGATGAGAAAACTCCCTCGGGATCTTCAATCAAAGAATACAGTGCTACGCAGCGCAAAATCATGAAACGGAACTGGTTTACCGTTTTATCTGGATTTGCGCGAGAAGGGAACGAGGTGGAACTACTGAAGACATACGAGAGATTGGAAGAGCTACGCATAGGACGTAATAATACTAGCAAGGAAATCGTCGTCAAGTTTTATACGTCTAGGGACCGTGTTGCGGAAGCGCAAGCATGGTTTGAGAAGGTTTTCTATGATCCGGTGGAACTTACCCCTAGTATACTGCTGGATATACTCAAATTCTGTCTTCGTCATGAGGAACTGCTAGACTGGTGTAAAGGTATCTTTCGCAAAGTTCTGGAATCAGAAAAATTGCAAAAAGAAAAGTGGGATGTTGTGTTTCAATGGGCTGCAAGTGCTATGGACAAGGGCGTTGAAGATGTGGAACGTATGATGCGCATCATGGAAAAGCGTTATCCTGACGATTATTCTATGAGACCTGATATTGACACTATCAATGGTTTGGTCGAATATGCAATATCGAAAAATGATCCATATCTTGCAGAGCGTTATATCGCATTGGGGCAAAAGTTCAATATTCGTCCAAATGCAAGAACTTTCATCCTGCAGATGGACTATCGAGTTGGTGCTGGAGATCTTTCGGGTGCCCATGCATCCTATAACCTGCTCCAAAGCGAGGAAATTTACAAGGACGAGGATTTACCCGTCATTAACAGATTCGTCCGAGCACTCTGTGCCTCTGAAAATCTGCCTTACAACGAGATTTCATCAATCGTTTCCGATCTTGACGAGCGTAATGCAAGGTTAGAGGCGGATACAGTTTCGTCACTCTCTACGATGTACATTGCCCGCAACGAACTCCATGATGTAGTAGATTTGCTACAAGCCAATACTTACCACTATACCCTCTTAGAGCGAGCTCAGATACGAGATGCGATACTCGCTTTCTGTTTTGACAAAAACAACCATGAGGATCGTATATGGGATGCTTATCGTGTCGTCACCCACATCTTCGACGAGACTGATGTTCCTACACGGACGCGCATTATGAATGAATTTTTTGATCGCAAAAGATCGGATATGGCTTGTCATGTCTTTGGTCACATGCGTCAGCATATCAGCCCTAACAGACGTCCTGTGTTAGATACTTACATAGACTGTTTTGTTGGTATAGCATCATGTGCGGATGCCGAGTCTCTCGACATGGTTCACAACATGTTGAAAATGGACAGTACCATAGAACCTAATACCCGTCTATATAACTCTTTAATGCTGGCTTATACAGCTTGCGAAGATGCTAGTCGATCGCTTCATTTCTGGGATGACATCACAAACTCTCGCGAAGGACCTAGTTACAAGAGTCTGGAAATAGTGTTTCAAGCATGCCAGAGGAAACCTTTTGGGGATGGACCAGCAAGGGAGATTTGGGGTAAGATGAAAAGGATGGAGATAGAAATTACGAGGGAAGTCCATGCTGCTTATGCTGGTGCATTAGCTGGACAGGGAAAATTAGATGAGGTCAAGGTGTTGGTGGAGGCTATGGAGAAGGATGTTGGGTTTGGCCCGGATATATTGACGTAAGTCGTGTTGTTACTCTATGACTCTAAGGAGTTTTCTAACATGAAGCAGCATTGGAACGATTTATAATGCAATTCAAGGCTCAAATAGGAAAGATTTGGTGGCGGAATGGACAAGGGAATTATATCCAGAGGTATGGAAGGAGGCGGAGAAACTGGGATTTACGGAACATGAGGAGGGTCATATGGTGTTGAATATGCCAGAGAGAAAACTTAGAGCTTGAGTGGAGGTTTTATGTTAGATACATATTTATATTCAAATTTAAGCTGGTGGTGACTAGTCGGTAGTCAAAGTTTACTACAGACAATACTGAAGTTTCTTTCGATTGTATGATGATATATACTATCGTGAGTCTTGATGTATGTTGTTCTGCTATTGATATTCTTTTTCTATGCGTAGATCAATTAGGACAAGATTAACTCAGATTTATAGCAGTTGTTTTAAATAGTAAAATTCAGGGTGGCTTGATAGGATCAATGTTAATATGCTTTCTCCATTTCTTCGTAGAAGATGATTAGAATCTGTCATAAGATTCAAGGGGCATAAGAGTTATTTGCCGTTCTTATCTTAGCATAGGGAGATGAAGGGTGTAGTACAAATGAGAGTAGTTCTGATGCTGGATACATCATTATAGCATATATCGCTCTTGAACAATATGAGACTGTTGTCTGACAATTCTCATTTTGACTCTATCCTACAAGATTGGTTTGGGTAATGACTAATTTCTGTCAATTTCGCTTCTAGAGTAAAACCTATCAGGTTCTGCCCTCCTATTGTATGATCCAAGCAGTGAGTAGCTGTTGTTCTCCTGTCACTAAAGGATGCCAACTTGCATTGCCGTAATGGATTCGATATGTTGGGTTATGGTGAGTTGAATACTCTGGTGGCAATTAGTCATCAACCGTACCTCTGCATAGTATGATATGCTTATTAGTTCGTACCAGCTTTGTATGTGAGTGATATTGAGGGTGACACGGTCAGAATGTATCATATTTACGGTATGTCAACTGCTCTAGTGGCAACCTGATATCAACATTATCTCTGTATAGCACAGTGACTCAGTACTTAGCAGCCTCGTATGTAAGCGATATCGAGGGTGATACGGTTAGAATGTATCAATTTTACGGCGTGTCGAAAGATTTTTAAGCTAACAGCATATACGCTTGCACCGTATCAACCCCTTCGGTTGTGGACATCTCTTCCTCATATCTATATATGTCCCAGTCACATCGGCGTCATCACAATTATCTATTCTTGAATCCCAGACGCAAAGTCACAACAGTTCAATCAATCCAAAAACATTACCACCAACTGTTCCTCGTCAAGATTATCAAAGTTACACCAAGATCATCAGAACCAGATCAAGTCAACTTCTTCAAATCACTTCAAGTCGACTTCTTCAAGTCACAAGCATCATCAAAATGAATAATACCCCGAATTCTATCTTCTCAGGACGCTGCCAGATAAGCATTTTCCAATACAGATGTCTCCACAGCGGGCAGGAAAACAGCGCAAGATGCAGGAATCATTTCGACAATCAGCCCTGTATCCCTGATGTGATTTATACGGAGGAAGTCAAGGATAGAGATTGCGCAGAATGTGTCATGAGGTTAGTACTTCTTTTTCAATTAGGATTTGAGATTCGAAATTTGATGGTGTGAGATCCGTGGCTAACTGCAAATTATTAGTAGAGACTCCGGTTATGCTTCCGACGAAATTTACATTAATACTCCTCCAAACACTGCCACCAAATCATCAGGGGGCGATTATATTAGAGGATTAAAGCGATCCAGTCTTTCCAATCATAAGCGAAGTGGTATTAAACGCAAATCCACATCAGTTGGAACAGGAGGAGATAAGTTATCAAGAAGCAAGGACATCAAATCCCACCAAGCTAGATGCGATGAATTGAGATATAGAAGAGCAATTGTTAAATCGCGCAGTGAAGGTGGATATAGAACACCTATGAATACACCCACGAAGATTTCCAAGAGGATACCCAAGAGATCGAGAATGAGTGCAAAGACACAGTTGAAGTCGAAGATGGAGGCTGAAATGATGGACGAAATGGAATTGGATATGGAGATGGATGGATATGGAGATAAGAATGATGTAGCTGATCTATCTCACAAGTTGAGTTCTCTTACATGCGATTAGGTGGGATAGCTAATCAGCTCTGGATTGAACTTAACTGAGGTTTTCAATGAAGCAGAGCAGTTCTTTTGTCAGGGCTTAACGCGGAGCAGGAATTGTATTTACTCTGATTAGTATCTAGTTGGCATGTAACAAACGGCATCGCTTAATTTTTGGGGAGATTGATATTAGTTTATTTAGCATTTAAATCTGATCCGCTAATCGAATACGATATTTAACATAAACTTCACGCACTCTTATTTATTATTTGGTCGTTTATTCTTCGGCTATTTTGCTAACCCCCCTTCCCGCGTCGTGAACAAAGTCTAAGTGAAATATATAGTCGCCATTTTAACCAACACAGTACATTTCTCGATAGCTTATAAACTAGTATTTTACCTACAATAAATGCTTATTCTAAAACTCTTGAGAAATCTCTCTTTCTCCACGACCTTTCATCACTGACACGATACTTCGACTTCGGCTCTTTTGCTTACTAATGATGATATATTCTAAAACTTTCATTGTTGTAGGTATTTGTAGACGCGATTGTGACTAGCTACTTGATAGACGTTTGATGAATCATATTTTGAATAATTTGTATGACTTGGGGTTACAGTGTTTGTGAGAAGAGTTGCATAGCCCTCTATCATCGAAGCGCATTCAACGTTTCAAATGCAGTTTTGCGATAGGATGTTCCCTCTACAAAAGCTTATTTAGATAGTTTATAACGATGGCTCATGCCGCTTGCTATGGAGAGACTGACTTCTCGCGTGAATACTCAATTGCTTTTCGCTAATTCGGGTATCTGGTTATCCATCCGATCTATGGTGAACTTCCATAGTATTATATTTATAGATATCAACCGTCATGATGAGCAACCACATTTAATTCATGACCTACTTTTGATTCAATTACATGAAATGAAGTCTTATCAAGCTCAAAGGATGATTAGATGGCTATCAAAACCTGAATAAATCCATTTCTGCGTCTTTACAACGCAATGCGCACAAAATTCAAGCCTGAAGTGAAAACGCTGATCCCTTTACAATTTCTTTCTTTTTTCACCCATTTTTTTCAGCCCTTTGTATTTCCGACGTTTCTCCTTGTCGCGATCGAAAAGAGCAAGTGCTATACTCTTCTTCTGTTTTCTCCGCTTGGGGTGTTTCTTACGAAATCCAGGAGGATGTTTTAGGAATCTGTAATGTAATTAGTCCATATGACTTTTGAGTCAAAAAGGTTTGAATACCTACTTCCTCCTACTTATGACCAAACAACCATAACACATTTCTATCGCCAATCGTGCGCGATAACACCGAGTGTAACGTTTTCCACAATGATAATTGGTATCTTTATGCACATTACACCAGGAGAAATAACGCACATCGGCTCTCGTGTTACATTCATTACAGACATAGACTATGGCTCGACAATATCGACGCTCGTCCTCCAGCAAGGCGTACATGGTGATCCAAGACAATCTTGTGACATCGGATCGAAGAAAATATTGGGGATTAGAAACCATTTTTAGTTGTGCGGACTATGAGTGCGCGATACTCGTCACTATTATGGGATAAATTTTTGTTGATGGGATGGCAATGTGTATTGAGAACACTTTTGTGGCGTTGAGATGGGCTGAAATTTATATATATGAACCAGAGGACTTCTAATATTTTCTCATCTGTCTTTTTCATTACAAGATGAGCTGAAAGGCTCAGAATGATGAGATGAAAGACCCGATGAAGAAGGTTTCCTAATTCCTCACTTTTGAAGTCTTATGAAAGTGCACAAGGGAACTTCGAAATTATATGGGAAAGGATGTGATTGTTTAAATTGAATTTACTGTTCTAAATCACATCTTTGAAGTATCATATTCTTAAAGTAAATTTACCTCAGGGCCTGTATGTGGGAGTTTGTTTTTATGGTAGAAATTTGTCTTATGAAAATCTTTCATACTTCCTGCTTAAATTTCCTTCTGTTGAAATAAAGCAATGCTTGAGTCTATATACAAAGCTTTCGATGCTTCAGAGCCTGTAGGAATATTACTTTGACGGGAATTCTGGGCAAGTTTTGTGCAAAGTCTAAAATGCCATAACAGACGTCATGCATAATTGTATGATCTGATCCGGGGCTTTCCAATACTGGGAAAGAAGGAACTGGAAAGAGATAGGCATAAGACCGCATCCTCTTGGCAAGTAAAGGGGGGATGGAAATGAAAGAGAGAAACAGAAAGAGTGGGAAAAGATAACAGTGATTTAATTCTTGGATCCGGCAGATTCTAGAACGTGTTACGGGACACTAGGCTATACATTTCTCCACACAATTTGTTCTCAAATAACAATATTGCATTAGGTTTCTGAATCCTTATCTGTCCTCAACCCTACTAAGTCCACAAAAACTTATCCCCAGATATCTGAACTACAAAATGTGTAATTTTGAGATCATAACCTGCTCAGCCAAGGATACACATTGGATAAAGCTCGATGCAATTTACTTATGTGCACGAGCACGGTCAGCTTTCATTCCCTGCAGCATCTACTTAGCAGGTGAAGGAAATCTCCGAAGACTTGCACTTCGGATGTATCCTGAACCTTGCCGTAAATGTCATCCCAATATAGAGCAAGACGTGTAAGTATTTCCGACACCTAAACGCCAGTCTTCACAATGATTCTTTAGCTCCCCACAGCTAATTCACGCAACGCAGAAAAGAAGCATTGTCTACTCCTATCGGGACAACACTCAGTGAACAAGAGATTATTTCTCAATCTCAGACAACGGCCAACAATATTTGCCATGAAGCAAATGGAAAAATCCATTTCGAACATAGTCATGCTTCGGATAAACTGTGTGATAGGCGAGGTGACTGCGATGGTAAGGATGGCGGCAGCGGATGCTAGTTACCGCGCTCATGCGATTTGGGGGCGACGGTGTCATCAATTCGGGATCTAACACTGATAATTCCTCTTTCATATCGAGGTATTTGAGGACAGTATTTGAAATATGGCCTCAGAGTATTAATTTGGCGCAAAATTCAAGGGAAAATTGGTGTGATTGGAGTTTGAGATGTAGTTGAGGTGGTTTCATATTTTCAGCTTCATTTGCTGTGCGAAATTGTTCAATAGTCAGCAATAGTTAATCAAAGCATGACATTCTAGTTTGCTCGATCAAACTGTTGATGCGGGCGGCCAGAGGATTTACGAAATTACATCAACAGGGTTTGTTATCTACCCTCTAAACATCCCAGGTGCTACAATTGCCCAAGTCACCTCCCTTTTACAACCGCTTCACAGCAAACTCGATCAGAATGGTGTTGCATACAATTTAAATATTAGATCAATTGCTATATTCTTTGATCATCACGCCAAATATGGCGCTCCCTTGCCATATGGAGATTGCACAATCAACGACGTGATAGGAAGCTATTAAGCGCGTCTCGGAGTATAAGCTGAAGAGTATCTCAGAGCCGATGATCAGATAATCACGTCGCAAGAAGTAACGATAAATTATCGGCCATCTTGACTGCATTTCTTTTGAACGAATTTCATTCAATGCGGGTGGCTGACAATGGAGGACTAGATATACAGTCACATATTGAATGTTAGATCAACATGAATCATAGTGGCGCTAGCCCTAGACAAAAAGAACTTTTAATGAATTTGTGCAAGAACCTGTGATCGAAATGAAAGCGTTTCTAAAAAAAAAAACTAAGAAAAGTCAATGCAAGCGTCCTGACTTAGATCAGCTTGCAGGAACAAATTTTCAAAGAGATATCAAACACCCTCTAATAAAGGTATGAGGAAAATGGTACCCATTTGGGGTCTAATTGTGCCAAATGTTTGGCCCCTTATTTAGCTCAGTTTATTCCTAACAGAAATTATTCCACTGGGACCACCATCAGAAGATGTCTCATGCCATTTCTACGAGGTTGAGTTTGATAGTGATGAGCATACCAAACAATTGGCTGCTAATAAAATTCACATTGGATGACATCATTCTTGAGACCTCCAACTGGAGTAACAAACATTAAAGTAAGCTGAAAGCCACTTTTTCTTTTGAGGTTCGTTCTCAAACAATACTACATGAGAGTATAAGGCGCTTTACAAAATCTCAAAGCAATTGTTTCTACTTTTTCTCTTTTAGTGAACTATCTACGAAGAATTTCTTGGATATTAGCTAGCCCAATTGTCCTACAATTTATCTTTGTAGAAATCGCTACACATAAGTGTTACTTCTTCCGTAATTTGATCCAAGGTTTTGGTTCTCATCCAATTTTCTCTTGAAATTCGACGTCCAACTGAAAATGTGTATCTACTACATTGAGACTTGTCTTGAAGGCCACGAATGTTCTCTCGTTTTCACCAAGGCCTGTAACTATGCAAACAGTTGCAGACCGCTCAGATATTGTGACATAGAAGAAGTAAGGATTGGCAATATAAGGAAAAGCAAGAACGCGAGAGAATATTGCAGGCTTTGCGAAGTGGAGAAGTAAGTAGTGATATCCTTTCATTTATCATTCTACGAGTATCTCAGATACCAGCTCTTCTTTGACGTGTCGGAGGAGAAACCATGAATTGCTTCGCAAGTTTTGATGCAATTCAGTGTGTATCACTAACCAGATATGGTTAGACTAAGGGAGGCTCAAGACGCTGCCGAGGCCGCGACCGTGATCAACGAGGAAGACGAGGAAAAAGAAGTAGAAGAAGAGGGGCTGACGATAGTGTTGAAGAAAGAGGAAGCATACGAACAGAAGAATGAGAAAAAGGAGGAAACAGACGAACTAGATCAATGTACAGTGACTCATAGTGGGCGTTCCCAAGCTCCGGCCGCAGCAAGACGCGGTAGGAGCACCGGAAAGGGCTTCAAAGGTTCGGTGCCGGCGAATAATACCCCAACAAAACGTGGACGTGGTCAAAATGAGAAGTTTGGAGAAAAAATCCCCACTGCCAAAAAGCAAAGAATAAATCAGTCAAGAAAATCAATGGGCTGATGCCATGGGTGGTAGTGGTCGAAGTAAACTGAGAAGAGACGAGGTTTACTTGATACAAAGATAGACTTCCAGCATGTGTGGGTCTATTGGCTCAGCTTAGAAAAATGATTTGACTGCGTACAAATAAGAGAATCCTCCCGCGTTTGTAAATTTGTTTAAATTGAGACATATGGCACCTTCAATAGTGAAGGCTTTTGAATAAATATAATCCGTAGAACTAAACAAGTGAAAGATCCCAAGACCTCTTGGCGAACCACTTTATAGTTACCAATATTTTCGAATAGGACTCCAACTTCCGAAATAGGGTTCCACTATTATTTCGAAACTCTTGCTAACCTTGGTTTAATAACAACAGCTTTCTGAGTTTCTATGCATATTTCAGGATTTTTCTCCCGAAAGACTTCTCGGGAAATCAAATATAGGAAATAGAAGATGTGAGGATGCTGGATTCATCCTTGTTTTCATTGATGGTATATCATTACTCTTTTGTACCGCTGGATAAAAAGAAAACCAGATGTTGAGTGAGTCCATTCAGATATTGTCATTTACTTTCAAGGAACCTGTTGCTCCTGTCAACAGATAACAATGTCGCATGTCTCATCTCATTCAACGCTATCTAATTCAGAGTGATCAGAGTAACAATTCTATAGTGACCTTTGAGCTAGATTTCTATTTCTAAAGAAATTTTCTTTCAGATGATACCATAAGGAACAGGACTTCTTCCAGACCTTTCAAATTAATTTGTAATGTTTCGTCTAGCTGCTTGTTATAGGGTCTGCTCAATAGAGGATTATATCATAAAAAGTTCTTGCTTTCGACCTCGTTTAGGGATTTTAACAAAGCGCGTTCGAGCCATTCTACTCTTTGTGAAGATTTAAATATATAGCTACAATGTTTAGGCTCGCATATCCCACTAATTCTAAGATCATACATGACTTTCAATTAAGCCAATGAAACAGTTTTAAACAACGATGTGTGTCTACTACACAGATTTATGCCCGCGAGGCCATAGTATTCTTGTTCACACCACTGCCTGCCGAGGAGCACATCGACAAGGAGAATACTGCATACACAATGAGCAGACATTACATAATAGGTCCCAGCGGAGATTGGTGTCAGCGGACTCTTGTCCCGTATGCCATGATGTGTAAGTAACTGTCTTCTATTATCTCCAGAACTCGGGAATTTTGATAGCCCCAGATCTCATGATAGTAGCTTAAAGCAAGCTTCATTGTTATTCATAATCCGGCAATATTGACTAAATTTAGAAGGTACCCAGCTGCGAGACCAGGAGAGGATCAAAATGATGGTGGTGGTGACAATGGTGAAGACGACGACGACGACGATGATGATGATGATAAGGATGACAATGGTGGCAAGGGGGGAAGAAAAAACGATCGAACAGGAGCTTTTAAGCCAACTTCTTTACCTGCAATGCGAGGAGAGAAGCGTAAGCGCTTCCCAAAGATTATTCCGCCAAGAAAGAGAGCTACACGCATCATAAGAAGGTGTGAGCCAAACCATCAAGAGGACGTCTCGAAAAAAGCAATTTCAGGACAAGTAAAAGGAAGACAACAATACCCACTGCGTCCCAAGATATTGGAGATGGATTCAAGAATCAAGGCCGAGAAAATGATAAGAGATAGATCTTCGAGAGATGAATATGAAGAGGAAGAGGAATTCTGAGGGAAGATGCCAAGCACTAACACAAGGAAGGAGCTTGATGGTAGTGCGGGTGTTCTGATTCTACTGGTAGGCCTAGGTACACAGAGACAGACTTGCTACATAAGCAGAGCACGGTGACTTATGTAAGAAGCCTGCATGCATCCAAAATCTAAATGGTTTCTCGAACACACTACAGCAATTTCATGTCAGCTCTTTAAGCGCTTACTTCGCACTAAAAACTGGTCACATTAAGTCAAGCGAAACATGTGGTGAAAATAATGTAGTAAACCCTGACTAAACAATGCACTTTTACACAAATACAAGACTAAATTTCAACGAAGTTATTCATACTTATGAAAAAATGGATACGACCTGGAGCTCCTGATCGTATCAAAGCGTAGTGCTTGATATACAAACAAAGGTCCCCGTCTATCTATTATTCATAAAGCGATGATAATTCATTGCAAGTTCTAAACCAGATATCCGAAAGTTATTCGCCGATATTAGAGCTTGAGTTTCCTCGATGATATCTGATGTGTTTGAGAGACGATTACACATCGACTTGTCTAGACCACTTTTTGCTGAAAGAACAAAAATAACTTTACTCAATTGTCTAGACTTGGCTTCATTATCCATTGTTCAAGCCACATCTAGCAATCTATTATGACTCGTCGCAGCTTGCAAGCCGTCAGTGCTTCATTGTGTCAAATGAAATGAGCACATGTGCATAGAAATTGACGAAAATAGTCAAATGCTGAGCTATCTGGTATCTCTAAGTTACAATAGGCACTCTACACTCAGTCGTTCTGCTTTTGAACAGACGTCGTTCTCTTGTGAGGTGGGAGGGTGCCATGACTTCGTTGACCTTCCGAATGTCACCGCTTAAGGAACATGACTAGACACTCTTTGAACATCCGTGCATATATTACCAGCGAAAGCTATTGTAGATCTCATCAATCTCGCGAGGATCAAAATCAAGTTTTAACGTTTGATTAACTAACCTTCTGGTAATTGGTTGAATGACAGTTGAGGACTTCGCTGAGCTCAGCCTCGACGACTATCTAATCATGGGACTTTCAGCATGAAAATCAATCGACGATTGCTGACTGAGGCCTTGAAGTTAGATTTGTATCAATTTCTCTCTTCCATAGAATTGGCTTGGAGCTATCTACATGGCTAGGAACTTTCCCAGATAGTTCTACAATTGCAATGTTGGGTATGATATGCCACATCGACGAATATATAAAACCTGTTCAAAGAATCTTTCATGTTATCTGTATTTCTATTCTACTTTGGTATCGCATTGAAAAAGAAAAGAATCGCGAACGCCACTTCCCGGAGTAATTTGTGAGCTTCGATATCCCGGATCGGTGCCGAGGCCACCACGAAGCTATCAAAACCACAAACCACAAATTACAAATGTTCTCCTATCCTACTCCTTCATTTTACATTTGGTATCTAATGCATCACTCATTTACGTCCGTCTTGCTTCTACTGAGTTTCATGTAGATGCACCCACGACAGCCAGTTCAGTTCCCACATGTAGCGCACACGAGATACGTGAGAAAAACTCCACGTTCCACATCGTAACAACAAAGTTCAATATTGCTTGAAATCGCCCTTCGGTCGTGAACTTCGGTGCTTTCGTCTCTTCTCACCTCTTACTATCTGTCGTGTTTCAGGTTGAATCTGGATATCCTCTGGAGCTTCGAGTTTCTCGTCTTCATTGTCTTCCAATGAGATAGGAGCATTAGGACTAACGTTTCCCCTTCCGAGAACTATTGGGGGTGGCTCTTTTCTCGGCATTACCATACTCCCTACCCAGGTCAACGCATGCTGCCATAGTGCCGGTGGCTTTGGTAAAGCAGCAATATTGCCTACATTTGACATTTCGAATAAGTCGGAAGGAACGTCTTTCATCGTAGGGAGATTTAACCAGACATATTCTTTCGAGTTGTGAATATGTCCACGGACGGTCAAAGGATAGAGTTCTTCTGGAAAGACGAAAGCCGTTCTAACAACCATGGGTCTATACGCAGGAATCAGGAGATGAAAACGTGCATTAATCCTTGATCTCTCAAGTCGTTTCCGCATAAATAACATCCAAGTACACAGGGCGTGAAGATTCTCGGACATGCCGACAAAATTACTTGGCACCGGTTTATTTTGAACGATATCGTGGAATTCGCCGTGCCAATCTGTATCTGGGTGATAGAGAAAATAGATATGCTCCTCGTCACCACCATAGACACTCGCTGCCTCTTTCCGGATATATTTGTCAACATGCTTCGCAAATTTGTCAGGGGCAGCAAGTCCTGTCTGTGCTTCGAGTTCGCCATAAATCTTTAAACCGATTTCTTCAAGACCTGACGAACCCTGCAGTACTTCCATGAAAGCAGCAACAACATTCGCCCCCACCAGGAAGGTTTGAAACAAATCCAACCAGTTCTTGTTCTTCAAATATCGGTTCATCCCTGAAGCAAATGTTTGCACCTCCGGCACAACGGATTCCAGCTGATTCCTAAGCGCTGCCCCATTTTGATATGTTGTGTAACCTTCTGATAGATTCTTGACAACGCTCGAAACTTCGGTCAAAACTCCAGGGAATCGAAAGATCTGCTCAAGATGCATCGGTGCTATGGACGTTTGATTCGACGATGATCTCGATGATCCTTTCTTAGGCGCTGCGACAGCGAAGAGCTTCTCGAGACCCATTTTGTAATGTCTTAGGCGTTACTGTACTGCTTTGTAGCCTGCCTATCTCGAGAAAAATTTGCTTCTGTGAATGAATGGACGCAGAGAGGGACAGGGCGTAGAGGTGTGTTGAGGGAGAGATACGAAAAAATACTGTTCTAATGTCAATATCAAGTCGGCTCTTTGAGACTAATAAGACTCACATCAACCTCCAGGGCAGATAGATATGTATGTAGCGTTCGCAAGAAAAAAGTAAAATGAGAGAGGAAGAAGTAGCAGAACTAATGTTCCCCTCTGTTATCAAGAGTCATCAGGTAATCATATTGCGGTGAGAGCTTCCGAGGTTCTAATGAGTGATATAAAAGTTTGACGACGGATGATGTTTTTTCGAGATGGATTGCTTTCTCACAACATTCATAGATGATTCTGAAGATTGCAGATAACTCGCCCCTCATTTACTTATCAGCAGCATTAATCTTATTATGTGAATCACATACTCGTACATATTTACGATTTATGCAAACATGAGCAATTGGACTTGTCAAAATGGGGCTGTCGACGATGGGCCCGCTGTCAACGTAGCTGGCGGTGAGTGGTGAAAAAGTTTGTCTAGGACTATTTAGGCTTAGCGAGTGTTTCCGATTTTTAGTGTGTGGGGTGCTATAATTTTCAACTCTATAGGCTTGAGAACCTTGAAGCAACGCGACTTGCCACAACCAACAAATCGGCATACAACACGACTTTGACAATTGAAACAATCGAATTTACCAGTACGAGTTACTATAGGTTTTTCAACCCTATCATTTGCTGGACACTCAAATGATGGCGTCCAGGAACGTCTCCTTGCTTGGTATCAGTGCTCAAAGATAGCGGAGACGATAAACCACAACATTGTTCTGGTATCAAGTCCGTAGCTTTCAGAGAGTCTCATGATGTATTTTTCCCTGGGCAGGAGGGGCTATTTTGAAAACTTGAGAACACAATGAGGCTATGCTATTCGTCTCCTAACGCAACTACAATCGCCACCCCATGATTGGCCTGCCATTGAAGCTGGATACGTGATTGTCAAAGATACATTGATTGGTTTTGAGGCTCGCAGTTACACATTCATGTGGATATGCTCGCTTCGGATTGACTGTTCTCGACATCGAAGCTACGAATGTGGGAATCGAACACAAACTCACATTGGAATGATGAAGTTCTCAAGATCGAATTTTATTTCAACTACGTCCCCGTGCCAGCATCCTAAGGTGTAAGCTGGGTAACCCGGACAAGATCCCTTAATCGAGCTAGGTTCAAATGAAGAGCTATTGATGTTCATATGTCTAGTTGAGTCATGATTTGTTTCTTGACAAATCTATCCATCATGCAATTATAAGGTTACAAACGCCTGGAAAGATGGTCTTATACTTTCCCCGGTACCACAACTTTTGTCCTATCCGTTTTGACTCTTATAATGACATCTTTGGTACCCCCCGCTCTCACACTCGATATGGCGGCGTTCAAAGTAACACAAAAAACACGAAGCAATCTTTTCAAGCTTTTGCATATGTAATGCGTATAATCGCCAACTTGATGCTTATCAACTCGTGTGCGGATTCATGTCTTGACATCATGCGACGCTCGGGTAAAGAAGTGAAAATGAAGTCGATACCGGTACGATTCACAAATATCAAGATAATGTCTTATGCTGTAACCTGGACTCTTTGAACTTCAGAAGTAGTTTTGCCAGAGGTAGTGGGATTACAAGGGAGTTTCTCCTTGTGTTTATCACAGGCACAATGACTGTAGAACAAGGTGAGCAATGCACATCAAGATGATAGTTTATTTCCGAATCACAAAAGATGAATCTTGAAGTTCGAATGGAACACTGAAGCTTTGGTATTCGAGGTTGACCTGGGCAATGGGACCTCAATGCTCAAGATTGGGTGGAACAATGGAATAAAAACAATCAAGTTTGAATTAGATGATGTGATCTCAATGTCCCAGATCGTATAGAACTACGAGATCATAATGTTCGATATAGTTTAAAAAATAGGATCTGGGTTTTGGGATTTAATTCTTTAGTGAATCGGGTTCAAATTTGTTCGTTAAGTTTGAAGGAATAGACGAGCAGGTTAACGATGAAAAGGGGAAAATGGAATATCTCAGTAGCCCCGCACCTCTTTACAGCAACGTTTCGGAAATCCCGTGCGTGCTTTTAGAGCAAAGGAAAAAGTTACGCAAGATAACGCCGTATTAGAAGAAGAACGCCTGATAACAACCATGCCTGATATAATGTCGCTCAAGATTTGTTAGCTTTCACTTTTGGCAAATCGCGATTCTGTGCTCGGATTACATCCCACCGTTCTGGTTGAATATGTGACACATTGAAATAAGTTGATTGTTTCAGATTCAGAATAGTGCATAAATATTCAATTCCGACCGATTCCCATTACTACAGACGTGTTCAATCCACACTCTTGACAAACATCACATGGCTCTGGCATCAATATCTATATTGAAGCTTCCGCAACTGCCCTTCTCAATCCGTCGATGACTTCTGCGCACTGGTCACCTGCCAGATATCTCCTCCGCAGCTCTCGTCCTTTTTGGCTCAACGCACTTTTCAACTGCAACGCCTCAGGAACATCAAATTCTTTGATAGGCTCCTCTTTACCAATCTCTACTAGAAATTCCGGTGTAACTCGAGCGGCTATCAGTGATTGAGGCGTTTCTAGCTGTATAGACGCATTGTCACGTAGATTGCGGTGTGCATTATCCGACCAAAGTTCTATCCCATAAGCCTCGCCCAGAATCCACAAAACCGTTAGAATATTCTCTTTCGAGTTGGCTTCAGCACAGTCGACAGGACCATTCTTTTTGTCTATGCCAAGTTCCTCGTTCAAAGCTTCCCGAATACGTTAAAGTAACGGGCTGCATTGGCGTGTAAGCTTGATATACGGTATTTCGACTCTGGCGATGATCTGCGGTAACCAAATCCTCATCTCTGTAAGGATCTCGAGAGTAGTTCCCTGACGAGCCTTGGCTTTCTTGTTGCTATCGTTCATGCGGCCATACTTTTGAGCTTGTATAAGTAGAGTATCAGCAGCAATTGGGTTCTCGAGGTAGCTCATCAATGCGCCAGAAAATTTGGTAGTCTTAAACATGTTTTCTGTACCCTTGACAAAATTTGACGCCTAAGTGCCTGCAGCAACATCTCTTTCGTTGAGATATACCTCATTTCAGTTTATAGAATTGGCGTCGAATCCATTGCAGCTTTCTTTGCTTCTTTTCTTGCCTTCCCCTTGAGTCTAGTGCTTGGTTGCGCTAACTGCGGCTTGGGAGTTTCGTCATCGTACCCCGGATTGTATCCACAAGTATCCGCAGTATTCAACAGCCATGTTGCAAATACATTGTTGTCTTGCTTGTAGCGTCGATAGCTTCCAGCTAGGTAACTGGGTAACATGGTTGATCTAAGTATAAAGAGAATGATTGTTTTCAAATGTGTTGATGTGAAACTAAAATATGCCACCAGACAGAGGGTGTCAATTGCATGATCTTAAACTTCATCGATGGAAGTGGTCTGTACTAAGATCACCCGAGCCCTACTATAGACCCCATGTCTCGGAGATTAGTTGAAATACACCGAGAGGATGTCAGTGGTCAATAGAGTTCACATATCAACACAAGTGATTATCCATTATTCACTCCACTACAGAACAATATTCTTGTATTGCTTTGTCTTTGGAATGTCCTGTGAGTAAATGATGATCATTCTTGACTTCTAGTAAATTAATAGTTTGTTAAAGATTCTTTATATACAAGAAGCTAATGTCAATGAGATCAATATGTGATAGACTTGATTCAACAAGTAATCAAAAGGGTTAGACAGTCATTACTTATACTCGTACTTGCAACCAAAGCAAACTATTGATAATACTGCAAACACTGGTTGGTTCTATTCATGTTTGTGTAGCACACCAGTTGTATTTTGGCTCCCCAGGTGATAGGTCAAACGATTTTTGAACAAACCTTGTTCGAAGCGAGATTCAAGAAAACTCTTCGAATCAACTCATCAAGGCTCTCAATCGCCTGGAAAACTATCATTTTGATGGACCGCTAGACTCTAATTTATCGCGCGAAATCATTATTGCACTTGCCGATCTCAAAAGGATCAAACAGCAGGTGAGTGATATATTATTGGTAAAAATTCAGTTGTTGAACGCACAAAACAACCCAAAAGATCAGGGTGTTCAAAACAAAATTGGCCCCTGAAAGTGTCTTCACGTGAGGTCAATCATGCGAAGACCCATCGAACCCAATCGAGAGGCTAAACCCCTAGACTCTGCATCTCGAGTGTGTGCTGCGGGTACATTGTATGCATCATACCAGCTCGTCCAGGCATCGCATTCATCCTCCAAGCCTGGCATTATTCTAACCTTACTGGCCATGCTCTATAGCTGAGCGCAGCTTTCAAAAGATTGAACTGCCATCCTAGAAGATGCGTGCGAAGCCTTAACAGTAAATAATTGGCCCTGAGTGACGAGAAAGGAAACCTGTCGAGAGAAGCAAAGGATTGTATCGAAGAGAGGATCGGGATCACTAACAATAGGACTGTGAAGAAGCCAGGCTCCAGAGTTGATCATGCAGAAGCCAATCATCAAATATCCTTTTTGGAGTAGCATCGCAGCGCATGTCTGGGTGCTCATACGTGTTATAGCAGGTTGATGAAAACATATAAGCTTCCATGCCACCATACAGAGCAATGCCGATGAAACATCATGAGGGAAGCTAGTGGAAATACCCAACAATACCAGAAAATCAACATAATGTGAGACTTTTTGGAATATAAATTGCTTGGGTGGCACGATCTACTCAGGAAGGCCAAACACACCAACTTCGATTACATAAGCACCAAGGTTGATAAATCATCATTGTGGAACTTTGCCGATAGATAGACGAGGAGCACTCCTTCACAGCCGCAACATGAAACTTCCTCGTCTCATAGATGGAAATGAAACTGGTAAAACCTCATTTCTAAGCAGACTCATTAGACCCCGCCGCCAATTCTGGGAATTCATGGACGGGAGCAGGAGTTATATCCGCACTGCAGAAAGATCAATCACGCACGTGAAACAGTGATATGTCAAATTTTCATCCGCAGTCTTTCTGACAACTCATACCCGTGATAATGGAAAATTTGGATACCTAATGAAGAAAGATTTTTGAGAGACCGGAATGCAATTAAGATTCTAGTCTAGGATCATGACGTTACAAAAGTTTCTGGCGCTCATCACTCAAATTAAATTCGAACACCGAGGGACTGTTGCGGAAATTGAAATGGGACATTGGTGCGATCTAATTTCCACATATAATTGAAAGCTCGACGCTTCCATATTCTACCTATCTGGATCGGAGTAAATATTTTTGTAGTTCGTTGGCTGTATCATTTCTACACATCGAGAAACCTGCGCATGCTTATGGATACCACTTCAGGCCCTCACAATTGAAGTCTGAACATCTGAACAGTGTCATTTCAATTCATGGCTGTGAGATGAGGTCTCTTCGTGTTAAAATTTGAGGGTTATATTTAAGGTGTAATAATCTTGGGCCTAGGGTTAAAGAATTGATTACACTGATCATAAAAACCTAAGCAGTGAATGGAGCATTGCATTCACTGACTTCCACTCATATATCTAGAAAATTGGAGTTTATTTGAGAGATTGCATATGGAATGTAATACTAACTAGGTACATCAATATATATTCTTGTCTTGGTGGCACCGCTCCTGTGGAATGCTACTCAAATTATTGTGGATTCGTGACACAAACTTGCTGGTAGGAATCAGTTCAACTTGAAAATCATATCCTCGAATCCTGAGCAAGTTGCTTATATTTTATTCCATCGATCTTTTATAGATCCTTGACTATGATGTCAACTCGCTTGTTCTTCTTAATCTGTTGGGTGTTGTTCGTAGGTGTCAGAGCACATCCCAAACAGTGGTACCATCTGGACTCAAAATATGAAGGAGCAACCTTTTTCAGTGGATGGCAATTTTTCACTGTAAGAATTTATATTGTCATCTACCCTAATAAGCATCTTTTTTGCTAAAGTATTATAGGATCCAGATCCCACTCATGGCTACGTTACGTTAGTCAGTCGTCCTTCTGATGCTGAACACTACTAACGGCCTTTCCCAGATATGTCGACGAAGGAGTTGCAAGGGCAAACCAACTCATTAATACAAATCTTTATGGACCAGTATATATGGGAGTCGACTATACTACTCTTTTAGATCCTGCTGGTCCTGGACGAAAAAGTGTACGTATAATGAGTCAGAAATCATGGACACACGGATTGTTTATTGCAGATATTTTGCACATAACTGGTGGAACTTGCGGTACCTGGCCAGCTTGTAAGTTCAAAAGAACCAGTATAGATAAAGTATCTATTGACGACCCACAAAATAGTTTGGTTGCTTGGCCCAGACTGGCCGGATAATGGGTATATTTGTTTCCAAGATGAAAACTTTGGCGAAGTGTCTAACTTGCAATCAAGGGAAATTGATATCATTGAAGGCGTCAACCAACAGATTGACAACATAATGACTCTCCATACGTAAGCGATTTGCCTTTTTAATGTTCTCGGCCCGCTAACAGTGAAAGATCGGCAAATTGTACCATGCCAAACAAAGACAACGCACAGCTAGGTACGATAAATAGCAATCAATGTGATGGCACCGTAAGACACCCCTTTTATTTGCAGTGTACACTACTCATGAAATCACTAGTTGAACAACTACGCTGGCTGCGGCTCAACAGCTCAAGTCGGAGCGTCCACCTATGGAAAATCTTTCAACTCCAATGGTGGCGGCATCTACGCCACACAATGGACCTCAGGTTATATCAAGATCTGGTTCTTTCCCCGAGATACCATTCCGTTTGATATTAAAAGAGGACACCCAGAGCCCAGCTTCTGGCCAAAGCCTCAAGCAATATTCCAAGGTTCTTCCTCCTGTGATATTGACAACCATTTCGCGAATCAGAGCTTAGTATTTGATACTACCTTTTGCGGAGACTTCGCAGGAGGCGTTTGGGAAAATGATGGTGAGATTTGCAGCCAAGGAGGAAAATTGACTTGCGAACAATTTGTGGCGGAAAACCCAGATGCATTTGAAGATGCGTGAGTTTTATGCTGGATTGTGATATGAATCAGGGCTGACATGGAAATATGATAGGTACTGGCTGATTAACTCCGTCAAGGTTTATCAACTAGGAAAGCATCCAATGGATCTACGCATGCCGGCAAGCACAAGTACAGATACACTTGGAGATTGAATCTTGAAGCCTTTGCAGAAATGAAAAATATCTGGTCTGACTACGTGCTCCACCAGTAAAGCTTCCACGCTTTACTAATTCAATAGCTCAAAATACTAGACTGTTTACCCATCTATTATAATACTTTATTTGTTGGCAGTGTCATCATGTGAGATTTTTGCTACGAGCAGGCCATTTTCTTCGAAGAGTGATGTTAAGCCAATGACACACATTCACCAAGAAAGACCGTGATGAATATTCAGCGAGATATCCTATAAAAAAGATGATCACATACAGGATATTCATGATCTGTTGATAGTTTCAATTTGTATCTTCAGTTACGAATCTAAACCTTGCATTATCATCACTGTTCTATCTCAATTCAAATCACTCTGCCAGCGAATTTTCACTGGACTAGTAGGCTTCCATTCACGACTTTTCACACACAACCAAGTCCCAATTTTTTGTTCGTAATCTGTCCGTTCGTGATAGATTCGATGCCACCCGACATATAAGACCCAACCACGTTCCTCAAGCCTCTCCATAATCCTGAGCATCATCGTCTTTTTCTTTTCAGGGCCTCCAGAACGGAGAAAGGAGCCCTTGATGCAGAATTGGTGCCAATTTTTCGCAGAATCAGTATGCTCCTTCTTGAGCCTTGAGATGAGATTCATTTCTTGCAAGGTAAGGCGGATGGTGTCAATGAGTTCGTCTGCTCCACCCAGAATGCTTAACTGATCTTTCAGACGCCACTTCCCAGCATGCCCGTATGTCATGGCAAGCCAGTAACATTTTGGGAGGGGCTTTGCACATTTTCGAAAATTCAAGGTGTCGTATGGATCTAAAAGTGATGGAACAGGTTGTACTTTCCAACCCTCGGAAGCCAGGTACGCAATCATGTTGCGTGTCATTCGAGTTACCACATACGTATTTCCACTACCAAATGGTCTCTTCCTGAGTTTGAAGTAATAACCTTCATCGGTTCTTGTACATGGGCCTTCTTTTTGGATACCATGCTCCCAGCCCTTTTCTAAGAGTGTTCGAATGCCATCCTTAATTCTTTCAGTGAGATGTTTAATTTTAACACAATTGGCGTTATCGAACCCGAAAGAGGCATGCATGGCGGGGCTTTTGAGATATTCGGTCTCTATACGATAACTGGAGCTTTTCATAATTTTTCTTCCAGCGCTTTGACCGAAACTCCGCCGAGGTTCGGTAGTTGAGTCCCCCCCTTTAGCAATTTCTTTCCCGGATTTATGATTGCAAGACTGTGAAGGCTTGGCACAAGAGTCCTCAACATCTGTTACTTGGTCAGTGTAGCTCAAAGCTCTTGATCCTGCATTTGGACATGAGCTTTCACTTGATCTGGAGTCTAAAGATGCGGGTCGAGCAGGTGGAACGACTATTGGTGACACATAAGCCGTAGACGGTGGAAGCGAGTAAGTTGATGCAGGCATGTAGCTAGACATATTTCTGTGCTAATATTTTTATCCAAAAGTTTCGAGGATTCGATCAAGTAGCGTCACCGATAATGGTGAACAGTCAAGCTTTCAACTAAATTATTGTTCTATGACAGGTTCGTGACTGAAGTTGGATGACTTCCAGTAAATAGGAGCTTTTGATTTGGGCAAGACGGAAAGATCAAACCAGAACTTGAAATAAAAATTATGAGAATGAATGAGTGAGAAGAGGCTATATACGCAGGTAGGTAAGTAATTGAAAGTAAGGATTGACGAGGTGAATGATGATGACCAAAATGATGTGAGAGGAAAACAATTTTATTTGAGAAGAAATAATTCTGCAAAGACTACAAAATAGGAAGGAGTAAAACCAGATGTTCTTGTCACGACTTTTTACGCCAATGATGAACTCGCTACTTCCCAAATCGTAGAATTTAAGAATCACATCGAAGATCTAGTGTTGTTTATATGGCTTCAAGTAACAACACCATGGGCAGGAACCTTCGGGAACTAGGCTAGCAATTTAAGAAACTAAGATGATCAATCATTTTTAAAAGTGCATAAATTTTCTGTCATACCTGCATAACGATGAATGTCCCCAATTGAGATTTTTACATTTCTTCCTGCACTTCCGACCAAGCTTAGGTAATCCTCAGACAATATCTAAGCAGTATTATGGGAAGAACTTTTTGGTCAAAATATCCGAGTACCTTGAACCTTCCGTACAATGACTTCCCTGATGAGATGGTTGGGATGACAACGAGAATTGATTTTAACCCTTTCAATTGAAATCGCATACCGATATCGCCTTCAACAAGAAACCTTACCATCCCATTCCCTTCGCTCAACAAAACTCTCACAAAATTGATCATTCACTATGAGAGCCATAAGGTCTTGGAGTCCTCGGTCGAAACTCCGGAGCAATATCTCCCGAACCTTCTTCTTCCTGTGTTACACTCTTCTCTTCGACATGGCCAACCCAAACTGGCCTGTTATCCTGTGTTGTTCCTCGTTCTGAGGCTTGGGTTCCTTCATGTCTCACCTCCTCCCATGATTCATCACTACTGTTATCCTCAGCCTCGCGTACGCCGCCTTGAGATTTCGCGGGAGGGCCTCCAACAGGACTGATAGCTTCTGCAACTCCATCGCTAGAACTACCAATTTCGACCTTCATACTGTCTGGTGTAGAAATAGTACTGTCGCGATGTTCAGTGGGCAGCTTGAGTCGGTGAACGTCGGCCTGCGAAGGCTTGGCATTTTCGGTTAAGGTAGGATTGACTGGTTCAGTATCTCCCTTGAACTCTTGGGAGTCTGTGGGTACTGGTGTACTGTCTGAATCTGAAGACATTTTATTTGGGGTTTGAAATCTTGTTTTGATTTTTCATTGTATTTATTGATTATTGAGAGGCTGTTGTAGTAGAAATAAATTTATGAAGACAAAGAAATGCAGCGATGGCTTGATGAGGGGCTATGACGAAATCCAAATCAGGATCAGAACAAAGAAACCGTACCTCGGACTCACGCGACTTAAGCCAAGAGATATATTGATTGGTCAATTTCTTATATATTCAAAACAACCTCGATTGGTTTTGCTCATATGTAGGTATCCAGTAGTCCCGATAAAAGCCACAACCACTCCACCGACATTCTTCTTCCCTTATCTAACTGATATTGAATTCAAAGGCATACGCAGTGCTCGTATCCACTTGATAAATAGGGAACGTCACACTATTTCCCGAGTAAGTATGAGCCACGGTACCAAGATCGTTCAGCGCTGTAACGGAACCAAATGCACCACCAGTATTTGGGAATCCCCAAGTATGAATGTTCAAACTACCAGATGTTGGTAGTCCAACTGAGGACAAACTGTTTACCGTGATCTGCCAAGTTCCGGTTGCAACACGTACTCCGCATAAAATCTTTACTTGGGTCGATCCAATTGTAGCATAAGTATCCAGTTTACCATCTATTGACGCTGAGGTTCCAACTCGATGCCCGGTCATATTGAGGTTATAGTACTTGTAAACCTGCCATTCTCCATTTGGCCAGTAACCAGTAGCAGTCGGAGAGTAAGCTGAGGTTCCAGCATTTGGTTTACCAAGAAGACCAGCCATGAAATCGTGAAGTGCCCGCCCACTGAGCCAATTCCCTCTCAGCCCAATTGCGTTATATCTCTCCAATTGGGAAATCCACCAAGCAGTCCCGGAAGGAACCTGCTCGGCAGAAGTTCCATATTCATCGATGTTAAGAGTCTTATGAGGGAGTCCGTATTTGGTAAGAATTTGCTGAAGCCCCGAATAAGCTGTTCCCATGTTTGCACTACCACCTCCTTCCATGTGCCAGACCCATTGATCTGGAACGCTGTTGTTTGTCTTTACAAAGGAAGCAAAGCCAGTCCACCAAGTATTGCTGAGGGATGGAGAATTTGCATAGGCGGGACCAATGAGAAGAACACCTGGAAATGCCGCTCTAAAATGTTGATTCAGTATATAATTCTACACAGAATCATTCCATTATTTACCTTAACCTGTAATAAGTTCGACCCCACATTTGGTAGTACTGGGCTTGACTTCTGTTCCAGAATATGGTGAGATCCGGCTCATTCCACTTTGTAGAGTCAGTTAACAAGCTCGAGATGGCGATAGCTCAACGCAGCTTGACTTACAATATCAATTGAAAGACCAGCTGTGGCACCATTTGCATTGATGTCAGAGATCAATTGAGTCAAATAGGCATCCCACGAAGCCCAGTTCCCATTGTCTCCGGGGTAAAGAGCACTTGAGTTTTGAGTTCCGTCTGCACCCCACAAATCGTGGATGAGGAATATAAATTTACCACCATGTGCTCGAGTAGATCGGTAGTTTGACAAAGCTGACGCTAATCGAACCTAGGACTCTTCAGCAATTTGTACACACTTGCTCAGCAACAAAAAGTTTAACGGACCTTATATTCAGACAATCCCCATATCCAACCCCGTCCTGGTGACGGAACCTGGGCACCACCAGCTCGTGCATAATTAAATCCCATATCAGAATAGAAAGAGGTAGGAATCTGTCCCTGAGTGTCAGGAATGCCATAGAGAATGCCCGAAGCAAGATGTCCGGTAGAACCAGTATTGTTGTTCAGATTAACAGTAGAAGTTCCAAGGATAGTTTGTCTTTGCACTATATTTGAGCCATTTGCAATGGCTGCCAAAAACAAAGACAGTATTCCGTACTTCATGATGAAAATCAAACGAGATGGTGTACTTCTGACGCGCTTTTCTGGCTCGATGCTTTAGCATCTTGCCTTCCTTTATATAGAATTTCTCGGCGATATGGGAGTTGAGAACTTCATGAAGGATTTAGCTGCCGATCTCCACAATCTCGCCTTTAAGGTTAAATGACACCCCCGCCATGCGATATCTCCACATCTGTTTCCCCAGAATTTTCTTTACCCAATGAATTAACGGATGATCTAATTTCCTCCGAATAGCCATGGGAACTGAAGATTCCATCCACAAATAGTTTACCGATGCAAGAAGATTATTCGAGCGGTTCCATGGCCAAACCTCTCTCGTTCTGCATGAGCTGCGACCTGTCCCCGCTTTAACACTCAATCTGATAGTGCTCCGGCATTGCGCCCACCGGAGCTGTCCACATTCTCATCCCGTAGTTTCCACACATGACACTTAATTATCTAACGCTAGATTGAGTTACCGGTAGATACTAGCGCCAAATAATTAGGACCGAACCAGCAAATACGAACTTCGGCAATGGTGACATTAAGGTGCTATCGTGCCTGCAACACACCTGATTCGAAAGATTGATGTATTTCATCCATCCGTGTATAATCTCGAAGATCTTATGATTATTACTCCTCCAAGTCTTGTTTGTTGCAATTCCGCCATTACACTTGTTCTATTGAGTGATCGTTCATTAAGTAGGCCAATTTTTGTGAGAAACAAGAACAAATTATTGACTATGGATCTGTTGAAGTAAATTGCAGAGGCCCCCTTGAATTGGTCAATTTCGGTCACCGGTCATGGGAATTGCCAATGCGAAATTCAACTTGAGCAAGAAGAAGAGATACCACTCAGTTATTTACACCAAATCTGGAATTTCATAAACTGAAGGAGCGACAATTTTGCTTGCTAGATCAACCTTTTGTTCGCATGCTTAGTCAGCCTCACTTACCTCATTCAATGCTGTTTCAGATTATTATGTTCCGAAAATTCTATGCATAATCCCATAGACAAAATGTTCGCTCATGGATTCTTGCGAAGTACATCTGGATCTAGAGTAGACCTTCAATCTATACTTCACATCCCTATTGATCTGTAAAATGATTTTCTGGCGGAGATCTTAGGCACATGAAACACAATAACTTTGGAAACGGATTGATCAGGAATCCCATGTTGGACTGTGCAAATTTTCAGGTAATATCTCTTTCAAAAATAATTCTAAGAGTATGCTAGAACTTACCCTCAGATCTATGCTTCTGTGTCTTTTGTTCGTTCAGAAACACTTTCTATCAGCCAAGACCCCCCTCACTCCATCACAATGTCTCCTAACTCCAGGCACGCAGCCTTACACGCCACCTGGCCACTTCATTACATCCTCTTTCTATCCACTGGCACTAGTTCCCTGAGCACTCTCCGCCGTGGGCTCCTTACACCATCGCTTGTGTCTCGTCTTCCAATCCACTTTTTGACATTCTTCACTACAATACCATGTACACTTGCATCTGACACAGTTCTTGAGTTCATCCTGCTTTGACTTGACGTTCATGCTACTGAGTGGACACTTATTACACCCGATTAGCTTGGTCCTGATTTCCGGTAGAGTCAGAAAAAACCACACTTACCTTTAAGTTCGAACAAATCATACTCTCCGGATTTCTTTCTCGGACCTCTCTCGCCTTCATAACATTGCCCTTGATCTCCCATAATTGACCAAGGTTATCACGAGTGCAAGCTGCGTCGAAACCATCAATGACTATTGTTCAACTCTCATCAGCATTTTTTTTTTCTCGCCTTATCATACTCATTCTAGATGAAAGCAACATACCACTCCTTACTCTATCAGCATCCTCCAACATCTTCTGCGCATCATCCAATTTGCCCGCCATCTTCAAATACAATTCACCCAACGCGTTTTTTGCAAGAGCAGTCTGGATTGAATCTTCGCCTGTAACTTCGATTTTCCTCGCGAGGGATCTCAAGAATAAATCCTCTGCGCAGGCAAAATCACCACGGGCTTCGAGTTGATTGGCTTGGTTATTCCACTGTGCTGCTTCCATGATTTTCATTGCCTTGTTGGCGTCGCCGCCGAACGCGAAGGCAGACATCTTGATTCTTGGTATGTGTTGTATGTTTCGTTACTTGTGGTGGAGAAAGTTGGAAAGTTTGAAGGTCTTGTTGAAGTTTATGTGAGATTGAAACTGAGCGGACAGAGTTGCTTCTGCGGAATTGGGCTCAAGTGAATCTTGCGTAACGCAATCAATTCAATCTTAAGACATTGGGAGGCGCGTGAGGAGTGGAGAGATATCTCGCATGGAAACGTGACCTAAATAAAGTGTTTGGGTAGGTACCTAGATATTACGAAACTCGTAATTGAAAGAGGGATAATTAAATAAAACACATGATTTATAGTCATACAAGCAAGCAAGCAAGCAAATCATCACTGGGGAAGAGAAAAGAAGGAAACATGGCATCGTCAGATATAGAGCTTTTCCCTCCTGAGAAAATAATGTGATCTTAGAGACACAAGATAACTCACACAAGACCAAGACCTTTCTAGAATGCTTGGAAAGCGATCAAAATTCTTCATAATATCATAAGGCTTCATCCGTAGGAAGAGAGAGAACCAGAAGGTGGTTACAAAGCTCAAACGATATAAATGCTTTTAAGGAACCCACGTATTTCATCAATTTTTGGCGATATTGCAAAGAATTTCATGTTCAGTTCCAAATACATATAACATGTTTATCTCACGTCCTAATCATAATCTCCAACAGTGATTCCATGCCTTTCTTATACTTCATATTACAACGATCCCGTGAGCCTTAAATCCCTCGAACTAGCACCCACCCTAACCGTAAAACTTCCCTCTGTGGGCATAACCCAATTCTGCCTGACTACATCCCAATAACTTAAATCTCTTCTCGTCAGCTCAAATTTCACTGTTGACGTCTCATCCTTTGCAAGTTCAACTTTCTCGAATCCTCTCAAGACCCTGACTGGAAAGTCGATATTGGCAGCTTCGCCACTAATTTTGTCATATTCGAGGTACAACTGTGCTACTTCTTTGCCAGTCACACTCCCAGTATTCTTGAGGTCGACCGATACAGTGGCGTAAACATTCCAGAGATCAGGATTTCCGCCTTCATCTCCACCAGCTGGTGATGGGGTCTGTTCGGTGTCATAACCCTCTGGATATGGGTATTTGCCCTCTTTGATATCTGGGATCTTTTCAATATATGGATAAATAAATTTGGAGAGCTTCCTGAAATTTTTAGGGAACAGGGCTTCACTAGGGTCTGGAATCTTTTCATCGAAAGTAGGTGGAAGAATTCCGTCTGGGCGAGTGGCTGGGAAAGATGATTTGGGTAAAATAGTATCGACCTTGAGGTTTGTATATTCGAAAGTGGTATATGAGAGTCCGAAACCAAACTCAAATGTAGGTTCCAAACTGTATTTGTCGAAGTGGCGATAATCAATGTACAATCCTTCTGTAAAATTCTGCTGTGGGACAACAGCGTTTGGATAGTACAAAACTTGACCACCAGGACCATAATCTTGCAGAGATTTTCCAATGGTATAAGGTAGCTTGCCACTTGGGTTGACGTTGCCGAGTAAGATATCAGCAATTGCATTTCCACTTTCCTGTCCAGGAAGATTTGCCATTATCACTGCTTTGACTCCTGGAAGATCAATCCACTCATCCATAACAACTGGTCCGACAGCATGGACTACCACAATTGTGCTACCTTTCCCTCCTCCACACCCTTCAGCGACTTGTTTCACAAGTTTCTCGCCACCATGTTGTAGGTTCAAGTCATTGCGGTCGCCACGAATGCCTTCGTAACTAATATATCCTTCTCCGCCATCGGAATTGACAAACACGATGCAAACATCTTGGTCTTTGATGATTGCTGGAGCCTTCTTCAATGGGGGAGAATTTGTGGGGAAGACGGTAATGTAGACATGCTCCGGATTGAACGATTTCTTGATACCAGAAATTGGAGAAACCAAGTAAGGAAAGTCAACGGCGCCAGACCCCCATCCAGATCCTAATGTACCTTTGTTGCAACCTCTATCTGGGCACACGTTTGGACCTTCACCTTCACTTGCATCCTCGCCGAAGATCCCTATTCTGTACACTAATTCATGCTTTTCTGGTGAGCTCCAACCATTCCTATTTAGAGGTAGTAAATTGTCCTCGTTCTTTAATAGCACAGTTCCTTCAGTGGCTACTTGACGTGCTATGATAGAATGCGCTTCGTCGCCTGTACCTTGAACATCGATAAATTTATTGACAACTTTCTTGTCCTTATCATCGGGGCTTCCAGCATTGATATATCCTTTTTTTTCATTGGTCCACGAGGAAAAGTTGGGACCTTCACCATCAAATTTTGATTTATCATCTTGTCCTAACTGATACCAAGCAGCTACAATTCTGGTCACCATGTCATTGAGTCTCGAGACGGGCAATGACCCATTCAGAACTGATTTACTCAGCTCGGGGCCCCATAAAGATTTCCCATCAACCCAGATAAGGCCGTCTCCTGGCATGGTCATATCAAGTCCAGCAAGTGCGCTTGCTACACCAGATCGTTGCGCAAGCCAATCGGATTGGACAAAGCCTTGAAATCCAAGTTCGTCTTTCAGGATTCCGTTAAGAAGCTTCGAGTTTCCACACGAGTATGAATTGTTCACCATTTGGTAACTGCACATAACGCTCGCCACTCCAGCTTTTACAGCATCTCCGAAAGGCCACCCATACAGTTCATGCAGAGATCGATCGTCGATATTAGATGACATGGCATTTGGTAATCCCCACTCATAACTTTGTCTGAAGTGTTCTTGCTCATTTCCAACAAAATGCTTAATCGTAGCAATAACGCCTTCTTCCTGAATGCCTTTGATAGTTTGAGCTGCGGCAATACCTTGAAGATATGGATCGGTGCCGAATCCTTCCCAGTTCCGCCCGCCTGCGGGCATTCGACCTATTGGTCCAACACAGGGTCCCAAGAGCACATTAACTCCCTTCAACCTGGCTTCTTGGCCGTGTGCCTTGCCCCGCTTATACATCAATTCCTTGTTGAATGTCGCCCCAACAGTGATACCTGCTGGGAAAGCCGTTGCATTATCGGCGAATCGTAGCCCCAAAGGTCCATCTTGCAAGGCGAGACCAGGGAAGCCTACATTCAATGCAGGACCGGTATTGCCAACTGCAAGACCCATCTGCCATCCAGTACCCGTAGTTATATTCACCTTTTCTGGCAACGTCATTTTTTCGACCAAGGCGGCAGCCTTCTTATAACTCTCGCTCCATTGTGATACTGTGCCTCCAGGTGGTGTTGGGTACCATGGCGGCGACTGTCCAGTTGCAGGTGTTTTCTTGTATAACCAGAACCCTCCTCCAGCGAGAAGCGACCAAAACACTACTCCAACAATAATTGTTATAATAAGACATTTCGAGCGTCGAGCCAAAGTACGTCGTAGATTACTCAATTGAGTACTGGTATGATATGCGGGCACTGAAACGTGAGGGTGGTTCGGATTGAGATAATCCGTGGCGTCGATATCAGATTCCTCTGAATTTCGATAGGCATCTTCGAACGATTTCCGAATTGGCGTTTGTCCATTATCGTCATAATCTCGCAGAAGCCCTTCGCGGCTCTGATTTTCCTCTTTACTGCGATCCATTTTGGATCGGTATTCAAATTGAATTTGATCCCGCTTTGTTGTACCTGATGATATGCCAACTGTGCGTCTCAGCTCAAAGGGTGTGGAATCATTCAAAGCTATAAGGGAAGGAAAAGAATCACAGATTCATTAATTGAGGAGATATACCATGAGATGTGGAGATGAAAATGAATAAAGACTGAATCAAGGCAACCTACATAAGATAGGGTCAATGGATATTTGGCAGAAGCAAATCTCGTGTTTGCTTTGGACCAATGTTGTTGGGTGCTCTCAGACGGGAGTGTGGGTAGCTTCCCCGGTTACAGATAATGTAGTGAGCTGACTCGAAATCTACCAACAATTGAAGCAACATGAAAACAAGCTCGGATTTCTCTTTTGCGCCTCCATAAATGAGGTCAAAAGTCACACATTCAGTGAATCAACCAGCGAATACAGTTGTCAATTGCGGAACTTTTATTTGAAGATTTGAGTGAGGTCATGATGAAAGAAGAAATAAGGGCCCAGAAATTCCACTCTCTCTTCCGGCATCCCCGGTGAGCTTTGACCACTTGTTCACTATAGTGGATATCGAGCAGAATCAAGTCTGGCTGTTCTCCATTTCATCCCTATCACAACAATTACACAAATAAAGATTCTCGCAGTCCAAGACGCCTTAGGTTCCGATATTAATTGACAAGTGCAATTACAACAAATCATGGATATCACGTTCTGCCGATCTTTCAGCTGATAAGAAAGTGGCAAGTGCGCCTTTCGATAAGTTATGCCATCATATTCAACAAGCATCGTCGAAACGACGTGCGGGGAGGGTTGCAGGCGGCGATAGATATGCATTAATCATCGTACAAGTAGAGCCAGGAATAGAAAGACTTGCGTGTTGCGATCACGATCTGGGGGAACAATTTCCACCTTCTCATAAAATCCGACAGAGGGATGGCCAGAAAGTGGGCTGAGTATCTAGTTCTACCTTGATTCGACGATGAACATCCTATCAGCTGCTGAATACGTTTTGGTCTTATCTCGGATAATGCTCACTTTCCACTCATCACTCAGCTGTGTAAAAGCTTGATTAATTTGAATATTCTCAGGAAGCTAAATGCTGTGAAGGCACTGTTCAGTGGTTCATCTACAGCCGCTATGTACTGGTTTTGGAGCCGAATACCACGCACACCAAAGCACTTCGCTTGAAGTGGGAGAATTGATCCCCGCTTCACATCTCAGCTGCACTTCCAGCCGTTATAAGAGGAGCTTTGGCTGGTCTTGCATTTATTTTCTCCTTTTCCTGTAACCTACGATCCAACATCATCATCGCATTGTTCTTGGACAACCATCATGGGGCACCAAACAGAACGCCATACAATTACCGCTGATTCTCCGACAGTAGATCTAGAGCTTCAAAAGTTGTGGGATGAGGCTCAGAACGAATTCCATAAAAATACAAACAGGAAACTAGCATCATTTCCTCCGAGAAAGATCGAGGATGTTTTGGCACAGCTTAAGGAAAAATTTCAGCCCGAGGATGGGGTAGAACCCAGTACCAAGCATAAGATCAAAGATGCCATTGGGAAAATTCTAGAATGTATCCAATTCCTTGGCGGTCTAGCCGCAGAAGCCGCATCCACTGTTTTTGCTCCTGCAAAGTTATGCTTCAATGCTATTTCTTTCCTGATTGAGGTTCCTCACAAGGTCGCTGAGGTGTATGAAGGCCTGGGAAACTTGTTCGAAGAGATTACCCACGCTATGGCTCTTCTGAATGTTTACAGGGACTATAAGAAACTTGATCGGGAACTCAAAAATGGAATTCACAAGATCATGGTTTCCATAGTGAGAATTTGTGGTCTATCTATCAACATGTTAGGTTACTCCAAAATACAATTTTATAAAAAATATCCGTTGGTCTTTCTCACACGTAGACTGACACACGTTTAGCATCGACGGTGGCAAAAAAGCTAGGGTTAAGGCTATATTGAAAGTCACTTTCTTGAAAGATGACTCGGGTGTGAAGGATGAACTGAGAAATTTCAAAGAATTGATTGCGAGGCAAAATGACCTCACGGGGGTGATCACTTTGAAAACAGTCCTCGATAATTCTGCAGGTATTGATAAAATACTTAAAAGACAGGATTCATTTTCAGAAAAGCAAAGTCACATTTCAGACGAAGTCGCGTACGTGAAGGATGGCATCAAGGCTCAAAAGGATGAGAAGATCATATCAGATCGTGTGGAGAAAATTTCAAGACTCCTGTAGATACCCCAAGGTTTAGCTAAAGCAAATGCAGCTAATGAAGAACTCAAAAATTTGAGAAAACGATTTCCACAAGACGGCTTCAAGTGGTTATCCAAAGTGGGAGACTATGAAAAATGGCTCGGACTGTCATCAGGCTCCGCTCCCAGGTCATCTCCTAGGCTATTATTTGTATCTGGTGAATTCAAGACTGGAAAGTCCTGCCTCGTGGCATCGATAGAAGAGGACTTGAGGAGCAAAAAGATCGCAAATTTGGCCATTGCATATCATGCTTTCACAGGGATAGATAGTAAGAGCACCAAGACTACACTTAAGGATGATGTGGTCTATGCTCTGAAATCAATGGCCCTACAATTGGCAACTCAGAACAAGATGTATGCGACATCACTGTCGCAACTTAAAGAAAAGGATCTTCGAATTACAGATGAACGAGAGAACTCTGCAGAAAGCCAATGGTGGGATAAGTTGCGATTCTCTAAAGATCTGGAGAACGATGAACCTTTAAATATTGTTCTCCTGCTCGATGGACTGGATCAACTGTCGGAGGGCAACGCTAATAAGTTCTTGGAGTTGCTGAGGAAAAGGAGAAGTTCGTTGGCAAAAGAAAATGGACTTCAAATTCGTATCTTGGTTACTGGAATAACAAGTCCCGGTTTTAGTAATTTGCACATTCGTATCACAGAACATACCAAAGATGACATCAAGTCTTTTATCGAGCAAGAGTTGAATAAACTCAATACCCTTCAAGGCCAGGATGTAGAGATGAAGCGACTTCGTCAATTAATTCGTGAGGAGCTTCCAAAAGTTGCTAATGGATCATTTTCGGTCATCATCCAAAAATTAACCAGAATTACGGAAGCTGTCAGATCCGATGCATATTCAAATGATATTGAAGCAATTCTGGATCAGAATCCATCCGAAGACCCGGATGAAATGGCACAGAAGATTATTGCCGATCTCAACACCTCTCTCAGTACCCGCGATATTAGGCAGTTGAATGAGATTCTCGACTGGGCTATTTTTGGGTACAAATATTTTAGCATTGGCCAAATCAAGGCGGCACTTTGGCTAAGCTCTGGCAAATTGCCCGTGCAACCTTTAGAAAGGAAGTTGAAGGAAAGGTTCGGTAAGGTTTTTTCCGACATGGAGAGAGACACTGTCAGAGTGTATGGTCCAATTGGGTCTTTATTTAAAGACTCGGATTCAAGCGTCGCGCTTATGGGGAAAACTTCTGCATATGCTATCGAAACTGCTAGTATAAGTATGACAGTATCTATACATCGAGCCGACTTATATTCGGTTCAAAGGTTCTTTTGGGATCTCACAGAGAAAACTGGAATTGGGAAATTTGATTTTTCCCCCAGTAATTCTGACAACGAAAACAAAATCAAAATCAATCCCACCCAGATCCAAGCCCATTGCCACATAACTGAACAACTCCTAAAGCTCTTGAATGAAGAGCCTAACGATAAGACCGAACCTCTTGTTGATTATGCCCTTAAATATCTTCCTAACCACATCGGGGAAGTAAAGAAAGCATTATTGCTCGATAGAGGGAAGATAGAGGGGCATACGATTCAAGTTGTTGCGAAAAGACTCGTGGATCTCCTTAGTGATGTTGAGGCAATCGAAAAATTCTGGCATACCACAGAAAACATGCATGAATACTGGTGGGATCCTGAGAGCGTGAAAATCATTCGGGACTTTATCAAGGACGAGAATATAATCGTTCAACTTGAGCCCAGAGAAAGGCGCTGGGTAAAAGAGCACACAAGAGCTGAAGAAAAAGCAGATTTTTACAGACCTATCACGCTCATGGTGGCCAAGAAATGGCTGCGGGATCCAAGCCGTACTTGTAATCCCTATCAAGCATATAAATGGGTAGACAGTTTTGTCGATATGGTTAGTTTATGCTACCTTCTCTCTCTTCTGTGTATGCTGATAAGAGCAGGAAATTTTGAATGCCGACTGTATTAATGATACAGAGATTGACGACTCGAGGTCGGAGTCTACAACAGAAGTAAAATTGAACACTGAAGAAGATCCAGAATGCAGAAAGATCTTGAGCAGAGCGACATGGGCCCGGAAAGCACTGAACATGGGCGAAGACTCCTTGTGGTACGAGCGCATCGGCCAAACATTCTTCCAAGCCGGTAAATTCAAAAAGGCCATTGAATATTTCGACAAGGCTAAAAGCTTACCATCCTGCCACTGGACGGTGCATGAATTTCAGGCATTGTCATATGCCAGTTTAAGTGAGCTAACTGATAAATTCTGGATGAATTGTGCCTCCTCTGAGATGGGATTAGCTATTACAGCATTGAAATCGATGCAAATAGAAAAGAAGCTGTTGCAAGACATGCGGGGTGATCCGCCAGCCGAGAACGTGAACCTTAGTGAGGCACTAGTTCGAACCTTGACAAAATTCGCATCGTGGCAGAAAAAAGTAGGAAAGATTGATCGAGCAATTGCCCGCTACAAAGAAATCCTCGAAATCAATCCTCAGGAGCACAGAATTCGTTCAGGCCTTGTTGAGATTCTTTGCAATGAAGGAAAAGATGACGAGGCAAGCAGTGTGATATTTGAACTCAAAGACTGGATCTTGGACTCCCAACAACAGCCTGATATAAGGATGTTCTCCGAATTCCTTCTTGATATAGCTAAGAACTTGGACGACAGTGACCCAATACACAGTCAAAATCATCTAGATTTTGTCATCAATCTAGCACGTTCTAACACGGTATGGAGCGAACTTGTACTTGAAGCACTCGTCAGGGCAGCAACTAGCGCAGAAAACGAATTAGATCGTGCAGTCTTGCTCGTTTACCAGGGTCTCTTGATTGCCGGAAACAACGAAACGAATGTAGAGCAATTTCAACGCGCACTCATGCTTTGGAATGATTGCAGACGCGTCCTAAATCTTTCATCCAATCAATCTTCAACTCATAAATGGCATCTCGCTATTGTGAAGTATCAAATCATGGCGCATTTCCAACTTGCTATCAAAACTAGACAAAACAACCCCCATTTACTCAACGAACAACAATTAATCTATGCACTAGAAGCAGAAAGAAACGATTCTCCCATCGAACACACTTGGCTTTGGAGAGCCTTGTTGGGAACCTTCATAACGCCGCTTCTTGCATCATACTATTCACAGTTCAAGGACTTCGCCAAGGCACGAAACCTACTTAGAGATGATATGGTCGCTGGAATTTCAATATTGGAAGATGACGATCCAGTCAATGATGTGATTGGGTTTAGAAGTCTGGCATGGGTCTTTGCTCATACCGGAGATGATCAAAATGCGCTCAGTGTTTGGTCTCTTGTGCGTCCGACAGAAGATGATGGGGACAGTGAAGAAGAACATTCTTTTGAGGGTACAAGAAATGGTCCAATAAACCTGTCATGTGGAGGTGCATGCGGGAAACAGTGGACATATGCAGATGATTTCTATGTATGCAAAACATGCGATGAGGGGACATTTTGTAGCAATTGCTTAGAAGAGCTTAAGAGAAACCGCTTGGCTAGATGGAATTGTCGTCCTGAGCATAGTTGGTTACATGTACCGCCATGGAATGATGAGGATGTGGCCGGCGAAGGAATGGTAAGGGTAATGGATGAGTCGAATAGTCCAAAAGAGGTGAAAATTAGTGATTGGATCAAGGATTTGAAAAGAATCTGGGAGATTGAGTAGAAATTGATCATTTATTGATCTCATTCAAGAGGTGGGAATGATTGAAGTTCTTGGAAACTCCAATTCTTTCTTTATGCGAGATCTTTGGGCGATACATTTGATAGTTGGGCGGTTGAAACCAACCAGGAGAACAGGGAGGGGGGGCAGGGGGTTCATAAGTTTTCCTACCTATTTCTCTATGATAGGCCGATCATTTTTCTCGCCAAGAGCCAAATATAAAGTTTACTTGGGCTGAAAATACGACTCTTCCTTTGTTTTCTTCCCTACTCTTAGCCTGGACCTCTACCTTGACGTCTTTTGAATGAACACCATAAGAAGCGCCAAAAAATCCTTGTAAAATAAATTCATGTGCATAACTATCCTAATCGTGAGCGGCGGTCGCTCCCGCAATTTATATTGAACAATGGCCTGTGCAATCGCTGACCTTGTTCTCAACAGTTTTATAATAGGGCTTAGCCCCCACCGCTTACACTACACTGAATCGGGCTACATCAAATCTAGGATGGATCTAATCTCGTGAAATGGCTAGGGCTCGTTCAGCTCGGTTTTACTTTCTACGATAGACCTAATATGTCAGACAAATCAGGTCTAATATATTATTTACCAAACGCAACATGAGGCTCAATAAGCGTTGGCTCAAATAGATGCATTTACCGAACGCAATATTGAATCTGATACATTAGTATGAACATTAAATCAAGTTCTCCTTATATAGTAATCAATATTAGCCTTTGAGATACTATTAATCAATTTATTTGAAAATTTTAACACCACCTGTATATACACATCTTTCTTATTTATTTTAAAAACAAGAATATGATGGCAAGAGGTGACTCATTGCTCTGGGGCTCTGGACTTTTCAAGTTGGCACGGGTGGATGACCTGACAACTATGCCTGTCATATGCCCATGCTAGGACAAGTCGGTGACTGTATTCAGATCGTACAAGGGTGGAATTAAAATAAGCTTTAGGTAAATTATTACCTGATCTTACCGGGTAACATATTAAGATGTCAGCGAATTACGGTACATCGGTAGTGGTGGTTTCCTGGGGAACGAAATTCGAGCCGGAAGGTTGATGAACCTCCCGGTTGATACCCACAAGTAAGCCGGCTCACTCACAACCGAGCCTCATTCGTACGACCTCACCAGTTTCTCAGAAGCACTTCATTCTTGGAAATACTTTTCGACGTACACAATTATTAAACTGCCCACTAAATATTGAGGTAAAAACGAGTGACGGATTCACATACAAGCCGAATGAAGACATGAATGAAAAAAGAAAGTAAGACCATCCAATATCCCTCTCCCATATCTCCTCCTATGTGCATCAAAGCTCCAGTTCGAGTTCTTTTTGTATTTCAAAAGCCCTAATTCCCACGCCCAAGATTCCCCAAGAACTGGACTAAAAAGGCACAGTATCTATTTAAATTAGCAGAATTCACAATACTCGGTCAAGCGACACCTACGCAACTGTCGCTACAAATGCTTCGAACTGGCTGGCCGGTGTTCCAAGAGTCACAACAATATATACCAGAATAGTGAAGATTAATACCACCAATACCATGAGCCCACGAGAAAGTTCGAGCAGGAACAAGAGACAAACAGGAGCAATGAGCATGCTAGTCAGGACATTGAGCGACAGAAATTGGGCCAAGCCCGATTGCAATCCTTCATCGTAATATGATGTTTGATCGTCGCCCTTTGTCTTGAGGAATGCCTGAGAAGTATCAGCGTTTCAATTTCTTCGCTCGCATTTGAGACTGCGAAGGAATGTAATAGCAGGCTCGCAGACACTCAACAGGGAATATGATCTCACCTTGAGAGGCGACTTAGGATACTTGAAAAGATGACTGCCAAGCACTTCTTTGAAAGGGTTGTCTCTTTCTCTATTGTCCAAAGAGATGAAGTCATTACAATGATAGATGAATTCCTCTGCCTTATGGCCATTGAGACGACTAACGCCGAGGGGCCTGTTATTCAACATCCAATGGAAAACTGAATCATAACATCGTTTTGGGGGGCGGTGGAGAGCGTTGATTTTGGCATATGCCAGCAATACTTCATCTGTTTGGATTGTCACTAGTGCTCAGTGATCCGTAAATCGGGACTAACCATATTGCTTTTGCTTGGTTTCCAATAGAGACATGAGTGTATCTTTGGTCCATGTACGATACTGGCTCTCATTATCTTCGGATATAACTTCTTCCCTCTCCTGTTCATGTAAGTGTCCCTTCAATCTATAAAACGCCGGTGTGTTCAATGCTGCAAGGTCCTTGTTGTCTCTTTTTCGAAGTTCTCGTGCAATGTCCGTGAGTTCAATCTCTTTATAAATCAAAATACGAATATGGTTTTCATGGAATGCACGGAAGATCGCGAAGTCTTTGTGGGTTCCTTGAAAACGAGCAAGTTTCGGAATACCAGTTTCGAATTCCTCCCCTTAAGTATTGTTAGCTCACATACTTTAATGTAGCATCTAGCATCTCGATACTTACAGATATAGTCTTTTTTCAACTTCTCCATCAACTTCTCGTGGCTAGGCTTATCCTTACTTTCAACTGATCTCTCTTGGGTCAAGGTTCTCTCCGTGTCAGCTGAAGATATTGTGCTCTCTCTTACAGCACCAGCATACTGATCAGTATTGCGACGACGAATGCCCTCAGACTGTAGAGATTGCGAGCTTGTCACAGCCTCGCGCTCAATATCGTCGGCAGTGTTATCACGTCGATGAAAAACACGCACTGCTGCATTTGCGCGGGGGGCTTCCGCAGTAGCTTCAAGGTCAGGCTCCATGATGGGGTTTAGATAATCGATATATACAAAGCAAAAATGAGGGCATCGTGAAAATTTCACTTCCTCGAATAGGTAGGCAACTTTGCGGCCCAATACTCAAGGCTGTAGACCCAGCGCTCTGGTTCATGTCAGCAAAATGCAACATCACCACACCATCATGACTCGTTGGCGAACAAATTAGAGGGGTTCATTCTTTAGCAATCTAAAGATAACCTCAAATCTTTGCAATCCTGATTCAACTTTATCATTATGCGAGCCGATAGGTTTATTTTTTGTTTGAGAATTTTAAGGGATGAGAGATGTAATTACAAACTTTTTCATCGTGAATTTTGAGGGTAGACAAATCTATGGAAATGGGGGAATGGGGAATGGGAAATGGGAAATGAAACTTTTGATTATTTATCCAATGAAATATTGCCTCCAATTAGAACGAATTCTGAAAACTCGTGATCGCGATATTCATCAGTGGGTGTACGGACTGACGGGACAATACAAAAAACTGACTTACAAATATCTTCTGATATATCAATTTAGATATCTTAGAAAGTGTTACAATTATTTATTAGAAATAAAGCAATCAAAAGGTAAAATTTGATATCAAATAATTGAAGAATAAATTTGTTAAAAACAATTGAAAAGTGAGAAGTGACCCGTCAATCCATGCACCGACTGGTGATTTCATTACGCCAAAGTGACAGCTTCTCAAATCGTATTCCTACAAGTATAACGTCCGGTTGCTCAATTATGTAAATATATATATACCTAGATGAACTGAAACTTACAACTTGACCCAAACAAAATCAAGTTACCAACTTTTCCTTCTAACTAAAGTTTAAGTTCAAAGGAGTCCCATCGTCCTCTCCAAGGACGCACGAATAGCTGGAAGTATCGATAATAATCAATTCATTCTGTGATTGTCTCTATGAAGTATACGCCATCTTAAATATTACGCTCAAGGCACCGGAGTATAGAATAAACTAGTTCCATGTCTGAAATATCTTCCACATAACCCCGACCATCATGTGCGAATGCCCGATTTGAGATCTTCGAATCAGATGTCTTCAACATAAAATCGAAGTAGAACCATTCTAGCCTGAGTATCCCTATATTTCTCCTAAGCATAAGAATTGAATTTAAGAATATTGCGTCCAGTGGGGTCGTCTATTGTCTCCTTCTTGAAATTATTGTTCAATCACTCCTTCTGTTCGGTTCGAGTCGCCTCTTGCCAGACCATTAGACCAAGTAGCTTGCTCTTTGGAATGGACTTTCGCGTCTGGGAAGTCGTCCATGCAACATTTCTTCGTGGGCGTGGATGGGGAAACCATCGTATTTTCCTCTGGTTGTTGATCAGAAAACTGGAGCAGCATTAGAAGCCAATCATCAAATTATAAAGTAATGACGGTAGTACCGGTCTTGGAGAGCCGGATGGTTGAACATCTGCGCAGCCCACCCGAGTGTCGTTGAATACTTTGCTTGAGGACATTGTACTGGGTTTCGCTAGGCTGTCGGTATATGAGTGTAGGCTAATTGACGAGTTGAATGCTGTCTTCTCTTGCGGAATCTGTGTGGTGTTGAATGTTGGACTTTTCGGGTACTACTTTGTTGAAGTTTGGGGGAATAGAAAGCAAGTCCAGGACAAATATATATTTTGAAAAAGCTCCCAGTGATCTTGAAAACAAATTGAGGCCATCACCCACTCTTAGGTATATGGTTGTGAGAGCGATCATGTTCGCTTTTGGCACGCTGATCAGCTGCAAACACCAGGTTGAGCTGCAGAAGCAGCTGTAGATGTGAAAAGGAGAAGATTAGATTATGAAATTATGGAAGCTCACGACGCAGCAAAGATTGTGATGAGTTTTGTAGTCAAATTCAGCAAATCAGATGGTCCATAGAGAAGAAATAATGACTATAGTGTACACCGTTGAAGGATCCAGGACAGTAGTAACGCGTTTCTGTGTAACAAACCCACATTTTTTCTTGATAAAGGCCAAATTGGAGGATGGTGAGGCTGGAGCAATTAATGCACACGCTTTGATTGTCCATCTAGACTCCTGCAGTCAGGTTCTTAGGGGCGCTTCTACATATATCCTATGAGCTGTCTGTAATGCCCTTCTCCAAGCAAATCCCACGTAACATCGTTGCCAAGAGACTTGGTAGCTTCTCCTCCCTCAGAACCCTCACCCATGGAAGGACACAATTTTAATCACGCATAATTCTTCAAAGACAACACAATGGTTATAGATAACCCAATTGTGACAGAAATTATGAAGGAAAGAACGTACCAGCTAATCAGTTTTCGGCACGGCACGGCACATATCCGTATTATGGATAATTTATTAGAGTTTAACTATAAAAAGTAGTTTATGAACTGGTCATGATCATATGTGTGATGTCAGAACGCAAGTATTTCAATTTTTTATAGTTCTGGTGGTTAAAGATTGCAGTATAACTCTTCCTAGGGGCTCTTCTATGGCGCGTAGTATCTAAGAAACTTATTCCAAGGCTAGTATCAATACAAAAATATATGTGCGCTTGCTACGCCCTGCTTTAATGATAGGTGTTTTCGACGGACAGGGAATACTGACCCTCCACACTCATTATGGTGCTGGTATAACATTTTCCTGTTTACTGATCTACTGTGGCCTAGCTGTACATCATTCTTCAGTGTATAAATTCATAGACAATTCTACGGATCAAAAGTAGTAAAGAAGACAGAGAATTGGGCGAAGAGTAAATTAAACAACATCGCCACGCAGACTTATACAGCCTACCAGTCCGGTATGGGAGCAGATAACTGTGAAGAACTAGCGTAATTTAAAGTTCTTTGCGTCCAGCTAGAACTAAGACGCATCTTTCCGGGGTAGAAGGTTCGAGAATCTATGGGACGCTCAAAGCTTGTATGAGCCTCCGGCTTACTATGTAATTTATTGAGTGCATAACCTTATCAACGACAATATGACTCTTCCGTCCTTGGTATTCGATTCTTTTAGTATAATTGGAGACAGCTCAGTCCGCGGTCTTAACAAAAATAGCTGACCTGTGGAAAAGAAGAATCAGCCAGGGTAGTGACGAGATCTTTGCCGCTGTCAAACATGATGCCAGGGGTGAAAGAGATGAGGAAAAGTTTAAACTGGCACTTAGAGTTGAGGCTGATAATCCCCAGCCAGCATGGTATTCGTACCGAGTCGCCGTATCCGTTGAGAAGTAGATTTCTTTCAATTTGCCTTAAATATTCGTTAAAACACAGCTCCTTCCAGTGACATATAAAGCACGCCTCTGCAATCTTCGAGTTCCGACTTCAGGATGGAATGTGCTTCGGGTTTACGCGCGATAGATTACCGAGATTGATTTGAAACATTCAACAAGTGTTGGAATACAGCCTTGCAAAGAACCACTAGCAAAAATTCATGCAAGTTGCTTGGTATCATGAAACCTTGGGAAACGATACTTTCAGACTACAGTTTCCGACGTATAAATGGTATTCACCAAGTTCATGAGTCGTCCAAATGCGCATTTCGTAATCAATCATTATCAAGAGTAGAAAATTTAATCCTCGAGATTCGCTCACTAAACGAACTCGTCACATGACAGGCATGTTATTGTGAACTTCCCCCTTGTCGCGTTACAACGGTGTTATCAATGATAACTGTTATATTCCACACATACCTAGTAGTATGCAGGGGTAGAGAGTCAGGTGCACCGACAGTCCCTCGCCGCGCATCATGGCAGACAAGCGTTTCAACATCGTCATATTACGCTCAGAGTAGACAATTTTTTCCAGATTAATCTTTCAAGCAGCTACTAAGCTACAAATATCCAATTCAGATTAGGCACTTCAAAAACTTCTTAGAGTGACACATCTTCCTTGTGAGATGATACTCAGACTACGCTCAGCTTGGGTCATAGAAATGTATGAGTTCTGAGCGAAGAAACAAAAAAAAGTGCGTTAGATAGGCTGCCGGTCTATATATATGTAGCACCAGCTGTCGGGTTGTTCCAAGACCTGTAGCATTGGGGCGAATTGAATCTTGCCGGTTGGAAAGAGCCATACCGGGCCTATTAATGGAAGCGGAATGAGTTTTTCGATAATTGTAAGTCCCTCGGCATTTTCGACCCGGAACGCATTCATAAAGGTGTTGGTATTGCTATATATCCAGACTTGCATGTGCTATCTTGGCGGTTAAAGAAATTGTTCTGGTTTCATCAAGTCACACAATCTCGCCCTAGACTCTGTGTGCATGCTCTATGCCACAGGACTCTATATATCTCCAGAGTCACGAACTCTGCCAGGAACAAGTGGCATGTATCATTGTTAACGTGGCAAAGATGGTAACGAGGCTATATGAGTTCATATATGTGGCGTATTGTCGAATGTGAGAAATATGACTACATCTCCGTGAGGAACAAATTTGAGAATCGTTGTTAACACAATCTTTGAATAGATATGTCGAAATCAGAGATGTTATATAGATAGAAAAAAGGGGTTAGCAAAAGGTAGCACCTGAAAGTATTCCAATATATCAGAAAATGGTTTTGCGACGGAAAATAGATTACCCCTCGATTAAGACCCACACGACTCGGATGAATGGATTAGCTCACAAATCAAATACCCTTACCGGTAAAAGATATAGCTTTCCAAATACCCTTAAATGATACTTTTCATGCACTTTCAGTATCAGCCACAGATATTTCTCTTCAATCCATAGGTATGTCGAAGTGTGAGAAATTCAAAAGTTCTCTAATTGGAAGGCAAATGCTTCATATTGCGGACCAAGCTCATGCTCGCTCTTGACGAAAGTGAATTCAGATACCCCGCTGCATACCACTGCGTCCATCATAAGAGCCCACACGCATGTAAGATCTTACATTCTCTTGCCGAACAGGTATATTGTACTCTCTCATCCTTCCAACTTCACAAAGGAGGATACACAAGTGCACCTCCAGGTCAACGACGTCGAAAAAAGCTTTCCATTATGACACAGCACAAGTTTCAGTATCCAGCCAACCGCTTCTCAAAATCAGACACTCCTCGATTCGAATCGATCCTGTTAGCTACAATTCAGTACACCACCATGACATATATAACCAGAAACCACACTTCATCCCATTCTACAACTTCCTCTCCATCGCCACAACCACAACTCAGAGAACCATTCCCAAGAATTCAAATACCTACTCCCTGCAAGTACAAGTACAAAACACAACTCCTCTTCCATCCCCCCTCCCTTCCCTCTAGTATCATACTCCCTGCTTTCCCCAATAAAATCTGCGATTCTTTCACACACTCACTCATTATCATCCCCAAACCACAACCCACAACCACACACCCAAACATTCAACACACGCGCCAGACAACGAACGTATATCCGATAGATATTTTCCCATCATCATACTTATTACCAGATATATATCACATCATCCACGATTTCGCTCAGGAACTAAAAGGCCAAAATTGCGATTCCTAGCAACCTACCTACCTAGGTAGATATCTCAAACATACAATCGCCAAGTTATTTTCGCATATAATTTTCTTTTACTCTATTCACCTTACTATACTCCATCCTATTTCTCTCCTCTTCTCTTCCCATTTCTCCATTCCTCCATCTCCCAACCTTTTCAACCACAATATCCCCACATCATTCTTCAGGATCTCTCGCATTTTCGCCTACAAATAGTCTCCTCCCCCTCCCTCGCATGCATTATCACATTATCAACGCGCACCATTATGCCATCACACATACAATCACGAATCACTCGCAGAAGCAAAACAAGAGAAAAGACTCATAAAGCCAATCCAAATCTTTCAATCCATGAATTATTATTAACTAATTGCTTCTTGCCTCAAGGCGGGTATCACTTAACATAACGCTTCAATAAGACCTAACAACGCTTCGTGAAAACAATATAACCATCCATCCACTTCTTTTCCTTTGCATCCCTCCACATCGCATATCCACAACACACATTCTCTCCCTGTTTCAAAACTACAGATCCATCCTCTTCCTTCGATTTGCCACACCTAAACTCTAATCACGACCCCCCATCCTATTGCCCCGGCCTCTCTAATCGCACAAGCTAAACATCCTCTCCCCTTCCTACTGACCAATGCATTCCATCCCCTTTCTGCACACAAAGCTCTTACCAAAATTTCCGCATCACTGCCAAATTCTTTTTTCCTCCCCCCACTCCCAATTTCCAAATCCAAATCCAAATCCAAATCCACATCCAGCTCATCAGGAGGCGAAGGGGGTAATATGGTACTCGCACAATCTATCACCAGAACTTTTGGGATATTACTGGTAGTAGTATGAGTACTAGCCTGTATAGTTGCCGAAAAAGCTCCTTCGACTGGTGATCTCGGTGGTGAGATTAGTAGAGAGGAAAGAGATTTCGATGCTGGGGATGTGAGTATGTGTTGGAGAGGTATGATTGCGTATGTGAAAGCTTTGTGGAGGGGGTGGCCTATGTTTCGTTAGTATTTCTGTGCAAGAATAGGGAAATATATAACACATACCCATATTCGGATTAGGAATTTGATCGCTTCCATCACCATTTTGTTGGAATAATGGACTTGTAGGAGACTTCAAGACTTCGATACTATGAGATTTTACACATGGATGAGCGGTAACGAAATGAACATCATGAGTCAGAGCAACATTTATTTCCTTCTTATCATCTCCATCAAGACTCAATAGAAATCTCATCATTGCAGAATATGTTTTGATACTTGGCGCTGTTGTTATTTCTGTCTGTGGGGTTGGCTCGTCTTCGGTAGGCGTTGTCTCATCTGAATCAACAGCGAAAAGATCTAGTGACTCAAAGGTTATCGATGGAGGATTCAATGTCGGGGGATCGTAAACTGCGACAAAATCACCCGGAAGTATTGATGAAGGATCTGCTCCACCAATAACACTTCCATCCCTTTCAATAGTAGCTTTTTGAAGTATTCTAGGGGTTTCTGTGGTAGCACCTATCGCTTCATTTGTCAGCTCATCGATTGATTGAGTACACGGTAAAGTAAAGACTTGCCTTCTAGTGATGCTGTATCAACATCTATATTAACCCAAGCCTCGCCAGAGATCCCTCTAGGTTTAACATCCGATGATATCCATCCCATACATTCAGACGAATTGTTGCCAGCAGCCAGAACTCGACCAATTATACAAGCTGTACTCCAAAAACTTCTTTGGCCAAATACAAACCCACCATAAAGATTGGCCTCATCTCCCAATCTCTCAACTGCAGCATCATCATTTTCTAACAACGTTGAGATTAGAAAATGGCTTAGACCTTCACCAGGGAGCATCAGGCCACTGATGTAAGAATTTGACAGCCATCCAGAAGAATGTATCAGAGCCGACATTCTCTGTGTCGATCTTGATAAGCCTCGTCGCGGAATAGGCCTTTGGCTCATGAAATAGGAAGTTTTTTGTGTTGAAACCGACATCGGTGTTCCAGTGGATGGAGTATTTTGAGTACTGTCGGAAATGTATATATCATTTGACGAGACCTTTTCATTCAATTTATCCAGATGAGGCCATTTTAATTTTTGAGCGAAGTGTAATAGTCCAGCTAGTTGTCGAGTCTCGTTCCTCCCACGAAATGTATATGTTTGAACACTTTCGGGCGGTGCACTATTCTCGACAGAGGCTGATGCTCCAGTCAACGATGCCAACCACCCAGAAGCTTTCCTTTCTGGAATGATTTCGGAAACACTTTGTTCAATGCGGATGTTTTCGAGCCAGGATCGAGCTAAGATAAGTGACCACTTAACACTTGGCGTCATACTTTTTTCGAGCTTTTTGACATCAGCAGGTTTAGCGGGCTCTAGACCATTATCGATATTTTGAGACACTGTATCAAGTCGCACTAACAACTCACACGAAAGTAATATTTGCAACAACAGCCAATATTTCTGATCTTCAGATTCATTCGTGAATTCACTATTGCTAGAGATGCCGTCTCCTAGATCACTTTCGAGTTGCTGGCCCCAGAGTATCTGTCCAAGACGAATTCTCCATTCGACAAAGCTAAAATCAACCCAAATATTAGGTTCAGCTAAGACCTTCACAAGTACCTCGATTTGTACCTGCAGACTATAAGGATCATCTGTATCTGTAACTCTAGAAGGCGGAAACAGAATCTGTGTGAATAGCTCGGAATACAACTCGACAGTAGAGCGGCTATGCATTTGATCCTCGTGATAAGAAACACCAATTTCCATGAGATGTTCGTAAACAGCGGACTCATCGAGAGGTCTTATTCCATCCTTGCCATTTGCGAATCCCCTTCGCCTATAGAAAAGTGAATAGAGCCCAGAATCAGGCTGTATTTCCTCAGATTCTTTCAACGCATCGGCTACACCTAACTCCAAAGCCGCTTGGTACCCCACAGTTCCCCTTTCAATGCCCTGCATACTGAGCATGCTCGGTCGTTCGCGACATCGTGGCATGAAATAGGCACGGCGTTTCCCAGTAACCTTCGCACCTTCCAGACTTATCGGAGCTTCTCTCGTAATATGTGGCCACGCTGTGATACAACCCCATGCTTCGTCTTGTATTTGCACATGATCGGACAGATCTCGTATCTGCAAGCTTAAATCCCAAGGGAAAGCTATCTTAGGATATGGTGCGCCTGTATGATGACCTTCGGAACGTGCATAGAACTGAGGAGCTCCAGAAAATAGTTCGCGAAGCTCTTGATCTGTAAGAGGTGAGATTATTCTATCTAGTTTCTTGTAAGGCCTAGAAGATATCGCTTCCGAGGACGCAGACTCCTTGATTGAAGGCGGTGGCGGCGGAAGAGGTTTATTATGATTCGACATGGGACTTGAAGGGTTGGTCATGGGAGTTTGTATTGGGATTGTCTGGTAACGACGAGTAATATCAGCGTCATTCCAAAAGTATTACAAAACAATCACCCGTGATTCAATAGAAAAGTAAGTTACCACGGACTGCTCCTTCCCCGGTTTGTCTTTGGAGGAGAAGCTAGAGATTTTGAAAAGGTTTCGAAAGAAGTTGCGCTTCGATTTTCTTTGTAACTTCTCTGGAGTCACGCTCAAACTCAAGCTCATGCGATTCTCATTCTGACTTTCACTTCTATGCTTCAGAAGAGAAGATATTGAAGGCATCTTGGAGGTGAAAAGAAAAGCTATTGCGTAGTAAATTATTAATGGTCATCAGATCGATCAGCATGCAGGAGACGCGATTAGGTATAGCAGAAAATAAATGTAAGGAGCAATAGAAATGGATATAAATGAGGAGCCAGTTATGTTGACAACCTGGTATGCGGGGAGCTGCATAAGAAGAACGTTGAAGTAAGAATAAGGTGACCAAACAAGTGCAATGAAAGTACTTGTAGGAGCAAAAATGGCATATACAAGAAGTATTAATATTCGGAAAGATTTCCGAATCCCACAATCCTGCAATGAGAGTTGCAGGTTTGTTGTGGTGGTGCAGCATATAAGTATGTGAGTACCTAGCAGGCAAAGTAATGCAAGGTAAGCAGCTATCAATGAATCAATCAATCAATCAATCATCAATCATCAATCACATCCCTCTCTTTTTTGGGTTCCAAGGCAGTGGATGACAAAATGCGTGGTTAAGCAACTCCAAGCAAGGATTCACGACTCTGTATATGCAGTCGGTAACAGTTGCATAATAATACGACATATGCCCAGTGCGATATGGTCCTCCGTGACTGTAGATTGCACTGATATGTATGTATTAATCTCTCTCGTCGGTGAAGTGGCTCAAGTGAGCGACTGATGAATAAGTAAATGGGTGAGTGAACGAACGAATGAACGAACGAATGAATGAACGAGTGAGTGACTGACTTGAGTGACGTGTAGGAAAAGAAAAGAAAAGAAAGGGTCGTGAGAAAGAAGGAAGGTGGGGTTGAGGTATGGGAATGCTTACCTTGAACATACATCGATCCATATCCATACCTTGAACTTTATTACTAGGTCGACTAGGTAGGGAACAGGTAGGAAACAGGTAGGAACTTACAATACTAATTTGATAGTTACCATGGGTCTTTGCATCTTTATTTATCTTCCCTGCCTTCCCTGCTTTTCCAATGAACGACGAGGACAACACCAACAACGATCTATCTATCATCCTCTCTTGTTGGTCTCGGCCTTTATTCCAGAAATGTTTTAGATATCTTGGACCTTGAGGAATAGTCGTACGAACTTCATTTCCGATAAGCTTATCCGATTATTTCTCGCGTTTGTTGTTTGTTATTGTTTATACTCCAGGTCATCGGAAAATACAATTTGATGCTTCGTTTGATTGGAAGGGAGGCGCTACGGACATTGGATGTAATTGTTACTCCGTATCTTTCGTGTGGCGTATGGAAGTACCGTAGCCTCAATCAAGACATTTTGATAGCCATGACATGACCATCATCAACTTCCCAATCTCTCGTTTTCGTTTCACTTCTTCCCATCTGCGGACTTCCTTCTCTTCTCTTCTCTTCGATGTTTTGTTGAGTAATGTTCAGCTGACTTTGATCTCTAGCAGTCGTCTGCAGAAGCCCACTAGCTGCACCATCAACCAACCTCCTTTTAATTGACGGAGCAGTCCTTCTACATTCCCGTTGGCTGGTACCCATAGTTCGGGTTAAAGCTGACGTTATTCCGCAGAATTCATATTCAACCCGTCAGACTAAAGTCGGATCTGATGGCAATGTCTGATGATTCAATATAAATTCAATGTAGAAGCCCTGAAGGTTTCAGGAGTTGTGAGTATGTAGTTCGTGGGTGGCTCAGTAAATCAGGGTGCATTGTTTTGGAGCTATGATCAATTTCCGCCTTTTGCATGTATTCTGGCAAATCCTCGGTGCCATTTTGATATTGCTAAAACAACAACATGTACTACAATACTTTCTAGAGCTTAGGGAATACTTGTGCGCAGAGTCAAAACCTCGGGTTATATGAGCTTATGAGCTGGTACATTGTTTATCTCAGTTACTCCGTCCATTGCAAAGGATTCAAAGGGGCTGTGTTACCTAAGACTCGTAGAGTAGTGGAAATCCCGCGCTACGTACAAATGACCCAACTAAATGTTCCAAGACACGTACGTCTACAAATGGAACCGCTCTTCCAGCGGGGGAGTGGAGAGTACAGTTATAAGTCCCATTAGATTGAATCGTTCTCATGGAGCTGTCTTGAAGACTGACCGACATGCAACTTGGCGGTGTCATGTTGTCTCTCACTTTATGGTGTTGTCCTGATTACCATCTCTGATTGAGCGCTTTTGACATTACTTTTTTAAGTTCAATCAGCATCTGTCAAGTATATACTGAATGTAACTATCTTCGGATCTGGTTAGATTTCGAAATTCAGCAAGTGCTAGCCTTGATGGTTACTCACGGTTTGATCATTTCAGCCCATACGACCCATACTTCATGATTGGGTCTCATGAAAAGAGATATGCCTATGTGAATATCAAGTAACAATGACAAATATATCAAATGCCAATGATAAAAGATAACAATGAAATCACCGCCGTTGGAGATTCTCAAGGACACCATTTCCATAGATGAAACAACACTACCGAAACAGTTGGGAGTAAGTTTAGCTGCTTAAACAGCGCCTTCATCATTTTCGATCACGGAATAAACATTGGCTAACAATTCGTATATATCTGAAAAGTCTTTCTGGATTTGCATTTAAATTTGAGAATCAGATAATGGCATTCCATTTCTCCTTCCAAAGTGGTTGCAGAAATACCTCAGTCTGTTATTTCCATTTTCCATGTCTTTGATGAGGGATTAAAGTTTCATGGATTTCTAAAAGTACTTATTCTATTTTATTTCGGACGAGCAGTCGAGAATAATGCCTTGAAGATATAGGTATCTTTCTACTAGTCATTACCATCTTGTTTCCACTCGACGAATACTAGAGAATAAATCCTGGAGATATACACTGGATCAAGACTAAAAATATCTTCGCATGTCAATTTCTCAATATCCTGGTTTCAACCAGTCATTTCTTGACGCTCTTTTGGCCTATCAGACGACACTCTTGTAGTATCTGGGCTGAAGTTCAACTAACGTTGACACAAGTTTTATTAACTGCACAGAAGTGGGTTGCGAATGCTTAGAATCAGGTTGTGCAGTATTCAATTGAAATAGTTCGAGAACTAATTCTACACGTTGTCCGATTCATAATAACAAACCATGTATATGTATATTATCCAAGACCCATACATCAATCATCCTCATCCACGCATCTCCTCTCTTCTACTCCTATCTTTTCCACTCTCCCTTCATCCCCTTTGCCACCCTCACAATCTCAATCCTCCCATCCCAAACTGGATAAACAACCACCGCCAAAATCGCAAAGAAATGCCACACAATCGCCATCACAATCCATCCGCTAAAGAAACTCTTCGTAAAGATCCAATCGCGGTAGAGTGGCATCGGCCACAACACAATCGTAACCAATACATTAACCACAAAGAATACACTAGCAATTTTCAGCCACTTATTGATATGTTTTATGATTTCATCTCCGAATGGGTGGACGACATCATCAAGGGGCAGTTGGGAGTTTGGCATTATAGAAGGAGGAGAAGGAGGACCGGCCTCATCCCCGCCGGTGGTGTAGGATTCTTTCTTCGATTCATCTCCCGCATGAGCGACTTGGTCAACAGCTTCATTACTGGGGATTGTAGATGTCAACGAGCTGTTTGCTTGGCTTTTGTCCTCAATGAGTCCAATTCTCAAGAACTCGCGCCAATCAAATTTGCTCGGCCAAATCAACGAAATCACAATCGAGTATATACCCGGTGAGAAAAATGAAACGATAGCTCCATACAGCCCTGGCATCTGTACCTGCGTCGTTTGTATATTCAAGGCACCAGACCAATACCAGGAGAGACTGAGCCAAGTAGCTACACCCGACATCAAACCCAAAATCGGTGCTAGTATAGCTGCTAGCTTTGTTTGTCGCGACCAGAGTAGCGTGAAGATCATGGGGAAGATACCCGGACAAGCGACGATGGGACGGAAATACGTTGACCAGTTATTTGTCGCTCCTGCATATTCCAGCATGATTGCGAAACCAGCCATGAAACATCCATGGAATACGACACCCCAATGACTGACTTTGAGGGTTTTGCGATCTGAGGCCGCGGGATTGATATAGGTGCGGAATAAATCGAGAGAGATAATACTGCTAACTGCGATCATGGATGAAGAAACTGTACTTGTGATGGCCATGAATACAAGCACAAGTAGACCTGTGGTCGCGCCTTTGCCTAACAAGGAGCGAAGGACGTACGGCATTACCATTCCGGAATTTACTTGGGTGATGGTTAGAGTGTTGGGATAGTCGAACCAGATGGGAGTTTTTTCAATTGCGCGGGCGCTAAGACCAATAATGGTTCCTGTACACCATGGGATTGCGATAATGACGATTGAGACAAGATCATATGCGGGAACTGTCGAGTGGACTTCGGATGCGAAGGATTTTTGCCAGAATGCAGTGTCCATGAGGACAAGGGCAAGATTGCCGAATTTTAGGACGAGACCAAATAAGACGGCTTTGGAGGTGATTAGAATAGGACTTTAAACGAGAGGGGCATCGCAAGTCTACAGATTTAACTTACCGCTCTTAGACTTCATTGTCAGAAGTGATCCTTCATAGTTGCCGGGGATATATTCATCTGTAGCTTTGACTTTCTCATAGAGTCCTGATATACCCCCAATATGCTCATTGCTCAGAACCGCAAGCGAGAAGTAGATCAAGAGCACCAGAGCAACGGTAGTATGTAAAAAGTCTGTCAAAAACGTCGCTTTCAACCCTCCCACAGCTGTATAGATGACGACTACAAAGCAAAAGGATCAGCATCGATCTTTCACATTCCCATTCCCCTCATGAACTTCATCAACATTACTCACCACCAGCCGGAATCAACACACATGCCGCCACAACATGCATACCCGTCATACCCGTAACCAACTGCGCCCCCGCCAGAATCATACTCCCACAGCCAAAAATATTGTTAATGAGATTCAGCACAATAAAAATCCAATGCGCATAATTTCCATATCTCATCCTGATAAACTCAAGCGAGGTATGCGCATACGGAACCCTCAATTTCGCTACAATACCCAGCACAGCCATGAGTGCGATTTGGAAGGAGAGACCGCTGGCCCACCAGATGGGGAGGGCAATGCCCCATTTGTATGTGTAGGCTGCGGAGAAAACACTCTCGTTGATCCACATCCTAGATGTGTTGGGTTTGGTTAGTATTGGATTCTCTTGGGATCGGAACGGAATGGGAGTGGAGTATGGATGTATAGAATTACCAGCTTGAGAAGACGGCGGATGCAGTGAGTCCGGTGCCGACGGAACGATTTGCTACCATGAACATTTCGGATTGATCGCTATCTTCGGAGAGATATCTTTTTTGGATGCGGACGGCTGCGAGAATGATGAAACAGAAGAGGATTGATAATCCCACGATAATGCCATAGCCGTCGGCTTGGGTAAGAAGTTGTACGGCCATGTTGAAAGTTGAAATTACTTAGCAGTCACCCGTAAAGTTCGGGAAAGACTTGGATATATAGTATATACAAGTACCATTGTCGCATATCTATGCGGGCCAGATCTGGTCTCCGCAAGCATGGGTGATGTGAAAATTGACGCACATGTTATCATCAATCGCAATGGGCACCATCACTTACCATGCAAATTTAGATAGATGAGTACTGTGATAGATGGCTCACTCTTGAGTGATTATTGGTTGATAACATTTTTTATTGTTCATGATACACAAACTGGGTGGGATCGACCAATTGCGTTCATGCAGCTAGTGAGCACGCAAGATATACCAAAGCACCATCATCACCCCGGGATAAGATATTGTGCATTAATCCGCACGACTTCATCTCAAATATTGGAACATTCTTAATGGTTGGGTTAATTCCGGTAAAGATAAACTTCTCAAAGACGACTTCGCAAAATCGATGCTGGATGATTGATCTCTGACTAGAAAGGAAGTACTTTCCTTTCAGAAACAAGTAGTTGTCACTTTTAGCTGAGGTCTCCAGCGCTCAATCTTCGATGAAAAAAAAAACCAAAGTTGACAGATGAGAATCCGAGAACGGTAAAATAGAAAGTCTTGAAACATAAAAAAAGCTTCTTCGTAAAATCGTGGAGCAGTCTGATTTCAAGGATAAGTAATTTATTTTCAAGTCCAGATCAAGCATTATATTGAAGATTCTTGAGACTTCTAACAATAGTTGCCAGTCTCCAAGGTCAAATCAAAGAGCGAGTTTTGTATGATACCATGTAGACTGCTTGATGCTTAAGTTGAAAACTATACTTCACGTCCAAGATCTAATATGAGAACTTGCGGCCTCAAGAAGTTTTATATATCCATGCAAAATGTCACAAGATCGCTCCTGACTTCAAGAGGTACATCTTGAATCGGTCACTCTGTATTTCTCCAGTCATCCAGTCCTTCGACAACGGTTCGCGTGTCATTCTCAAATCCACATCAACATTAAGGGGTACGCACTGAATAGACCACATATTGGAAACGAGCAAATTTGCATGGTTTATGTCATTAAGATATCCTCTCATATAAACTATAACGCCGTAGAATGCTCCTTGGGTATTGAACGCCGTTCCATCGATATGTGTAAACTAAAATTTTCCGGTGCTTCTTCCTCACGCTGGGGGTGTTTCATGCACAACAACGAGTATGTATTTTGGATCCGGAACAATCACAAGCTCATGTTTCTTCGTTCGTAGACGCAAGAGTTTAATCTCATCCTAATATTGTGTCAGGCTGGTATTCCCACATCATAGCTCGATTTCGACAAACCTCAACATCTAGTCCCTGCACAAGTCCCCCGGCAGATTTCACAAAACCCCATACCATAGAAGCTAATTCTTCGATACCTTGGCTCTCAGTGTTGGCCGCTGTACTCGAATCTTCAGTCGCAACACTAGTATTGTTTGATCTAGAGGTCGAACGGAAGGCTGAAAACGATCCCGAGTTCTGAATGATGGTACCACTAGAGGTTTCAAGCACCAGTGTCGCCTCTACCCCGGGTTTCTTAGAGAGTCGTGCTAGAGTCTCTGCCAAAGCCTCTGCGCCGCTGCCCTTTAATCACTATTAGTAAATGTTTGGGAAAAACAAAGTTCGATATAACGTACAGTAAGCTGGTCGGTCATTTGGGGCATATTTGTTAATGTGGTACAATCAGTGAGTTGTGAAAACCAATGGGTGCTGTAAACAATTAATGATACCCATGTGCAGGGGTAACATCGGAGTGCGGCGTAACCAGTTATTCCGGGAACTTAGTCGGGAACTTTTTTATTTTGCAGTTTCTAGATTCTTTCGAAGGCATCATTTTCCATAATAGTAATTATTCGCAATGGGTTCAAGTGCGAGAAAAAAGAGGGAAAAGAAGAAGGACTTTCAGGTAAGAACATTATCCCCTGTTTCTCTTTACAAAATTGACTCAATGTTTCCAGAAAGTAAAACTTCGAGTTGGCAAGACTAAAGCAAAAGCCGACAACTTTACAGACACCAGTTTCAAGTCCAAATCAATTGTTGTAAATCAACAATCTCTTACAACTGCTGCACCTTCGAATGTTGCACAGTTCACCCATTATCTTTCATTGGCATCGACCTCGAAATCAGACACTCAACGAAAGGATGCGCTCTCATATCTTACGACTCAACTCTCTTCTCAACCCGTAAACGAATCAATACCCCTCCCAACTGCTGTTATTCTCCCAAAACTCCTACCTTTAATCCTTGATGGAAACGCCTCTGTGCGAACACAGCTTCTCAAATTCCTTCGACTTTTACCACCTGCAGATATCGGTGATCGAGCAGAATCCGCCTTACTGTACACAAGAGCTGGTATGACACATTTGGCCACCGAAATTCGAGTAGATGCTTTGGCCGTATTAGAATGGCTGCTTCAAGTTGCAGGAGAAGATGTAGTTTCATGTCCGGGTGGATGGGTGAAAACATTGAAAAGTTTCATGTCAATGATAGGCTGGACTACAAGCAGCGCGACATCAAAATGGTCATCTGCAAGTAGAGTTAGTTTTGGAATAAGTAGGGCTAGTTTTGAGAAGTCAGGAAAAACTCTGCCAAGACAGTTGATGGTGCTTTCCCAATTTCTCAAGGCTGGCCTTGTGGAACCGGAAACGGTTGCGCAGCCTACTACGAATGGGAATAATTTCCCGCTTTTCGATGTCGAGCGACATATGATACCTTCTAGAGCGAACGCATATGCACATCTCAATCTATTTGGGTCATCGAGAGATGAAGAAGGGGAAATGTATATTGACAGGGAAGATCGCCAAAGAGTTTTCCACAAAAGATTTGAGGCAGATTTACTCATTGGAGTAGAGCATGCTAAGAGGGAAGCAGGTGAAGCTGGCAGAGCTGCAGCAGTTCTCACCAAAGTTCTACGTGATGGTATGAATGATTATAGTGGCGTTGATGATACCCAATAAAAGGACTTCAAGGTGGAGTTCAAGGTGTTTTACTAGGATATTGTATACAATGCTGTTCAATTCATTTCAACCAATCTCTCATTTCTTCATTTCCCATCCTAGTTCTGGCGTATGACTTATTTCTATTGCATGTGTACCTAGGTGATTCGCCAAACTCAAAACAGGTGGCATATGACTCTCGGAAGTACCATCAAAATTACCCTTCAATTGAAGCAACATCATTCTTCTACAGTTTGATTGTACGCAAAAAGGCTCTAAGGGCGAAAGAAGTATATAGACTTCAGCAATTGCAGAATTTCTTGCAAATCTCAGAATGATCATAAAGAATGGACCTGAAAATGTAGATATTTCGATGTTTAGAATCCCTTGGGGTATCGATTTCGTTTGTGATCTCTCCGAATGTATCTGAAACTTTGACTCCATGCGAATTGACGAATCATCTGGAATAATCAATAATGATGAAAGGTTCCTAGAAACGTTCTTGGATGTTTGAATACTTAAAAAGATCCAGACAGACAGCTTCAACACTAACACAAAGAAAGTTAGACTAAATGCACCCCACCTTCCGGAAACGCTCTGAGACCAACAAGACCCACCAATCCACCCAATGCTCTCGTCATGTCCAACAAACACGCGCTTCACTAGCTAACGATGAGATGGCAAACAATATCTGAACATTACATTTCAAAAAGCGTCATTACTAGCTATACAATAATTTGTGAGTTGGCCGATCTTTATGACTTCCTTTGCCTATGTGTACCTCCATTCGGATTTCTTGTCTGCCATATGATGCAGAAACTATGCCAAGCGGTAAACGTGTAGCATTGCAAGGCTGTCACAGCTGGCTTTGAATCTCATCTTGCTCAGTGGTTTGAAACGGAATTGAAAGCTGTTCAATTAGCTTCATGGGTACTTCAAACATGTTCTTATCACCTTTCTGGTGTATTCAAACTGTTCCTTTCTGTCGGCACGACGCAAATGCAAGTGCAGCAGATCCCCGGGCTCTCATAGGCTCATTATTTCACCCCTTTTTCACGCGATAGCATTGTGTTACTGACCAACTATTGTAGGTTAATTCAACAATCATCTTGAGCATCACGCCACTCTCTCTTCTTTCCGAAGACGTCACATGACTCTTCATATCTCTAATATTGCATTTGGTCAATGACTCTTTTAATCTGGTTGCTACAGTCATATACCATCCACTCAATCTTTTACCCTGAATGTGAATGCCAGATTTGATTTCGAATATCTGTACAAGAAGAAACTGCGACAGTGAGCACTTCTCAATACGTATCCAAGAAAATCCTGTCTTTCATTATGACGAGAGTGGAAATCAAGCCAGGCTCGCCTGTCGAGGAAAGGCTAATAAAGAATGAAGATTCTGGAGATGAAACTCTGCAACTGGATTTACCGGATATCACAGAAGACAGTATCTTCGATGACGTAGACGTCGAAGAAGAAGAGGCTGAATATGTGGATGGAAATTTTGAAGGTTTGGTGTTCATTAATGGTATTGAACACTTTGTTTGTCCAGGTAAATTGACCAGTGAAATACTATGTTGATTCCTGCTAATGGAGACGTATAAGGGTTTAAGATCCGACAACTTCCTACACCAATGATCGTCAAAAGGTCTTTAAAAATGCTCTATAATACCATCGTCAAGGGGAATCTAGTATTAGATCCAAACTATCAGAGAGCTAGTGTATGGGACGAAGGACGCGCTTCTACTCTTATTACTTCAGTGTTGATGGGATATTTCATTCCTCCAATTGTTCTTAATGTCCAAACAGTAATTAACAAATTGAAGGACGGCCGGAAAGAGGTGAAGCACATGCGGATCTGTGTTGATGGAAAGCAACGCTTGACATCGCTTTTTAAGTTTATGAGCGGAGAGATCGGCTTTTTGGACAATTCACACCCGCCGAAAAAATGGTACTATTGTCATCCAACTATCAACGGTGTGTTAACACCGAGTAGCAACAGAAACATTTGTCCAGATGGATTAAAGAAGTTTTTCGACGACAAGGTCTTCTGTTGCTATGAGTACGACCATCTGACACAAGAGACTGAGGAAACTATGTTCCAGCTTGTCCAGCGGGGAATTGCTTTATCGCCAGCTGAGAAAATGAGAGCAATGTCCACTGAGTGGGCTAGATTCACCCGCATATATGAGGATGATTATGCCATGGTGATCAACTGTAAGTACCCTGTAGTTTACGCGAGGAACATGGCTAATTGGGTGAATAGTATCGAAGCAAAGTCGGGCATCAGGTTTTCGTCTTATTCTCACTATATTTACCATGATTCAAGAAGTTCTTTCTGGACCAGCCAACAGTCGAAGGAGGAAAACTGTGCCCTCACTCCAAGCCAGTCCCCAAGCACTTATGCGTGTCCTAGAAGATCCAGAACCAATATCTATGGGTCTCAAACTCGCTTTCAAGGACGTATTCGACAGGTTTGAATCACTGATCAAGTTATCATCTACGAAGTTACCAGACGGCCAATATGAAGTCCAAAAGAACTCAGTATTTGATCCCGCTCCCGAGTTTCTAAAGGAGGCGGATGTGAATCACGTCCGCACTTTTTCACCACTAGAGTTGGTAGCCACCGGTATTCTAATATCGTACCATAAAGACAGGCGATCAGACGACGTTCTTCTTTCAGACATCAAATCCCTACGTCGCTTTCTACGATTGAAGCATAAAGATCTACGAGTCAACGCTCAATGCTGGGCCACGGCTTGGGAATTCATCTCTGTGCATGTTCATCGAAATCCCAATCCCCTGAATAATTTTGCACTTCGTTTACAATCGCATCGGGAAAAGAATGGAACTGATATCCCTACAGAGAGGGGTATAAGGAGGGCAAGATCAAATTCGGATTCCAGTACGCTGTCGAGCTTGGATTCGTTGTTTGAAGCTGAGGTTGAAGGGGACCGAGATGATTCAAGTGAGGGACCGGAGAGTGGTTCTTCCGTGGCTAGTTCGAGTAAGAGGGTTTTGTTTGATTCTGCTGGTAATGAGTCTTCTAAGAGAGTGAAGAGGTAATCTTGCATTGTCGGCGCAATGTTTCATGCTGGTTGTTCTCTTGGTGAATCGGCTGACGGGAATTCTGGTTGCTGCATTTTTGGGATTTGGTTTGCCGCATTTTCTCACGGGTCAAAGAATTTTCTAGCCAAGCTTTGACATGATGGGTAGAATAGCAGTGTTTATGCCGGCGCTAGGCTTCGTGTTTGGGAACCTTGTTCGTGGCGGTTTACAGCAATGCATCAGGAAGGGTGTACATGGTAGGATTTCACTTTGATTATTGTATGATAGAGATATAGAGCTTCGGTTAATAAGGATAATACGTAAACAGTTTGAGCTGATTGTGATCATTTTCTTCATGTGAAAAGCGTGTCATTGTATTGATTTACTTTCAGCTAGACAGTTCAACTAGCTTGGTATCAAACCCTTCGGCCCCGTCTTGTAGAAATTGAATCATAGATGGATTACTCATTCATCTTTTTAACAAGGACATGGATGATTAAGATTTAAGGGAAGATACATTGAGCAACGTATAAACAACTACCAAATTTACTAATACACATGTTCACACTTATGATCAATCGACCTCATAGCAATACCCTAGCATCACAACTCCCAAGAACCTCCTAATCCCAATCCCTCAACCGCCCATTCCTTCCATCCTTTCTTTTCTCCTACCAATCTCACTTTCTCCCACTCTTCTCTTTCAACAGACCTCCACTCCTCGATAGGTATCCAACCAATATACGCGCGATCCCCAAATCCTCCTATCCAGTATATTTCCTGCACAACCAAGCGAACCCACTCACTATGATGAATATGGTTACCTGGTAACCAATATTTAGCATCGGGATGCGTATCGACAAAACATTGTCTTAATTCTTGTTCTTCTGCAGGCGAAGTAGTGATTGGTTCGAGGTATCCAAGGATACTGAACCGCGGCTGATTTGCCGCCGAAAATGCGAATGGGTCTGGCTTAGAGGATATTCGGGATTTAGGAGGGTAAGGAGGGGTCCAAGATAGGGAGAGAGAGATATTTGGGTTTGAGACTGCGTTTTTAAAGGTGGTTGCTATGCTGAGGGCGAGGATGGTAGGATTGTTAGTTGCCGGTTCACAGTCAGCTATGTAGTCCATGAGACCGATGGGGATATTTTGGAGATTGGAGGGTTGGTTCTCGGAAGTTGATGATGAGTTGGGGAAGATGGTCGAGAGGGTTCCGAGAGGCGTAAGATGGAGAATGCGACGGGCGAGAATGGCGCTTTCGCGGGATGTAGGAATCCGATTTGTAGATTCAGTAGAGGATGGATTATTTATAACGCTCTCTGGAAAAGAAATGGCGATTGGTATGGATGAACTGCTTGTAAGTTGAAGGAGAGTGCTCAAGAGCAAGGCTCCAATTGGAGCTTTTGAAAGGTACATTGCGAAAGAGCTTGAGGAAGCAGGATAAATGTTCATTAGAGGTAATGTTGGCCAAATGAAGATATATTTATATGATAAATATTCAATAGAAAATTGGCATTCACTATGTAATAATTACATAAAAGATGGTTTATAACCTTACCGCTGATGAGACGTGATGGTACTCGTGAACAAGACTCGGATAGGATAACAATCCGAAAGTCGGAAGGGGTTACGGTGATGACAATGGATCTGATAACGATAAGATCTCTTGGCGTTCATATGATTGAATATCTTGACACAGCTCGTTATCAATTTGAAATTATACCTTTAGAGACTGGAAATAAAGAATCTTCAGAATTTTGAGATGAGTACAGCACGGTACAGTGTGATAATAACCTCATAAGCTTATTTATTGATCAATGGAGGGAATGAATCGATATGTTGACTGAGCATGTTCATGAAGTATTTTGGTGTTCTTCTCCGTAAGAAATGAAGAACGAGAAGAGAACATGGCTCGCTCCAGTATATAGATGTCACGTGATTGGAGATAAAGGGCTGTCCAATTTCGAAGCCCTAGCATCTTTAGTGCGAAACACCAAGCGATGGCGCTAGAGTAAGCAGCAAAGAAAGAGTATACTGACGCATCTCACGAACCCATCGACAACCCAACAACTCAGCAACCGCGTACGTATACCCATATTATTTCATCAAATCTACGGTTCCTGCCATCTCTAGAATCGCTCGCAGATTCTCAAATTGCTTTCCTCATCTCTGCGAAACCGACCTATTTGCATCTCAAGTAGAGGAACGTCACCGCTTACATTTGCCACTTTTACAGTTATCGGAAATATCAATCGACAATATCCCGATAAACCGCAATCATGGGAAAGGTTCACGGATCCCTCGCTCGTGCCGGAAAGGTCAAGTCTCAAACACCAAAGGTACGAATCTTGTGATATAATTCTCGATGGAAGTCATAGGCACCGAAATGGGCGGGTCGGAGTGGCGAAATAGATCTTGAGGGCCATTTAGGCAGCAACATGGGAGAATGGAAACGGGAATGGGATACTTTGAAAGGCTACATGATGTTGAAGAATCAAATCATGCTAATACGATGTCACAAATAGGTTGAGCCACAAGAGAAGAAGAAGCGCCCTAAGGGACGTGCTGCCAAGAGAGAGAAGTTCGTTCGTCGTTTCGTCAACGTTACTTTGACCGGTGGCAAGAGAAAGGTTCGACAACACCACAAGCCTTATCGAACTCGAGATGGTTTGCTAATCCAAGAAACAGATGAACCCCAACCCAGGAGCTTAAATAACCAAAAATTGATGGATGGGAAACAAGAGGGGCGTTGCTTGTTACTATACACAAGAATTTCACCACGATGGGTTTACGATTACGATTCGGGAACTAGAGAATATCTACTTCAAGTTCGGACGGGAATCCATTGGTTGAAGGGAAAGCAATCTTCTTTAATGGGCGTATATGTACATTTGAGGAAGTGGTTTGCTGCTGAATTGAGATCAATGTTATCTTGATCTTTCTCCGTCTCAATACTTGTTCATTGGTTTCTGCAGATGTGACGTGATATTACGATGTTTTCTTACGCTGCAAAATGCTGAAGGCGAACTGGGCGGCCCATTTGTGCGGGGCATCGGCCGAGGTCTTGAGAAATGGCTATGGGGCTGGCTGTTGGCCAGGGGTACCAGAGATTCTGGCCACAAATCTCGGTCCCGTAGATTTCATAGGGATCTGACGACAATCAACAAGTCTCAACGTCTTCCTCACATTTCTCTTTCTGTGTTCTGAACACCCGCCTCCCATACATGAAGCAAATGTAACGGCCATATCACGAGTTGAATGAACCTTTGCACTGAAACCATCATGTCACGTCCATTACATCTCAACTGAATCACTTTTGAAAAATAGCAAGATATTAGAAGATCGTTTACTCTGCTTGACTGGCGCCATGAATCTTGGTCTCAGATCTCTTTTCAGCGTACCTTGCATGATTTTTTGTTTTCCATCCTATATGTACATCATCTTTATTTCTTTCTTTTGATGACGAAATCAAGGCCATAGTAAACGTGCCGTTTGGTCTCTTGATCACCATTGCATAATACCAAATTATCAAGGAAGCGAGCTTTAAAGGTGCTGTTTTCCTTCGTGTTCTCTTTCATCCGTATTTATACAACTTGCTAGTTCATCTTCGCTCTCTGGGTGTATAGAACAGACGCTCTAAATTATACTGAGATTTTCTAGGAGATTATGACACATGATTGTAGCCTCTTTTTTGCTCCATCCGACGCTTCTATGACTGGTGATCACTCCAAAACCTACAAGATGAAAAGTGTTCAGCATCCATCCGAACGCTGTTCAAACCCCTCTCGGATATTGAGTTTTTGATAGTCCCTGTTTTCTCGGCTGTCATATCTTCCTTCGCTCACCTAGACTTGGATTTTTTTGCTGTTCATTCGAAATTTCTTCGTGTCTTTTCAGGCTCATTTTGCCTAATTCCAGGAGACCAAACCATCCGACTGTAACTACTTGCACTCTCAAATAAGAGTCTGTTGGCCCGACTCTGGAGAAATTTTTACTGAGTGTTCGACCATCATTCTCGCAAATGATTCACTTGATCATAGTTTTAAATGATTCTTTGTTTAAGATATATACCGTATCTTGTTATCTGATTTCCATCATGCATGGCTCAAATCCTACCTACTTGGAATGTGCTCGAGTCGACTTATCATTCGAATTCACAAAACAGGGCTGGCGCTCATTCGTCTGGAATGAGATGAATATCGGCATGCTTCCTGCTAGTGGCGAACACCCGTTGCTACTAGGCTTTTATTTCGTGAACTACACCAAGAAGTGTATGATTCTCAATTTCAACTACAAGCGTAAATATCATTCCTAGATATAGATAGCATATCGTCATAGACTAGAAGTATCTACCACTAGTAAAACATCCGGAAGATATGTGGCTTGTGATCAATCAAGAGACTAGGCGTGTCCCTAGATTCTGGAAGGAAAGTCGCAGGTCACAAGGTGCATTTACTATTCCTTCACGGTGTCAGTGAGTACGAGAAGGGAGATGTGTGCTGAATTTACATGCCCTTCATATTTTATATAGATTGATATGAGATTCTTCACAATAGACGTTAAGGGGATGAAAGAAGGATATCAACCAGGGCTATCGAGTCTTTGTACCTCGTTACGGAAGATTTGATGACGGGATAATGTTTTAGCACACTGGGGTAGCATAGTGCGGCCAGAATATACATCCATGTCGCTTCAATTCGTAAATGCAGATATCTATCGAATATTCACCCTAGAAGTTCGGATGATCATTTGAGAGATTTCGTGGGGGGTAGAGTGGAGGTATATTTTACAAGAAGCTTTTTAGGGGATCTATATCTGTATCGAAAAGATAGGGGAAGAGAGAAAGAAAGAAAATGAAGGCAAGACTATCTAACTTGACCAATTAACTCCAAATAACACCTCCGGCAAAGCTTTAACATACCATTTCCCTTTCACCGTTTCTCAGAAAATAGGATCTACAGAAACATACAACACAAAAACACACATCACAGCGATACAAACATAAGGATAAAGATAAATACAAATACAAAAATTCCCTCAACACCACTTACCTACCACCTGCCTACCCACCTCATGAACTTTCCCAATCCTCCAACCTCCAGCCTTCCAACCCCAACTAACATCCCTTTCCGTAATCAAACTTATCAAAGTAAAAATCAAAAAATCAAAAAATCAGAACTATTGCATCTTTTTCAGAAAAAGCTCGCACGTACTGTACCTAGGTAGTTATACAATCCTAAAGAAAAGAAAAGAAATGAAAATAAATCTAGCAAGCTATCGATCTCACCTCACCCCACCCCTCCCCCCTCTCTCTCGACTCTTCACGCAAACGGTATCTGATCTATCTCGATTCTCGTAATCTATGCTCCAGGGGGGAAAAAAAGTACGATCACGGGATCCGGGATCAAGTAATAAGTAATAAGTAACAAGTAAATTTATCTTCTCTACGAACCTAAGAATACTCTTCTCAATATCTTCGCTGTCAATAGAATCAATATATTCGTATATGTATCTCTTACTGATCTACCTATCTATCAATATTCAACATTCAAGAACTTGATAAAGATTAACAATCCTCTCTCATTTATTGCATTCACCATGCAAAAATCCAGATCAAAGTCAAAACCAGTCAATCAATCAAATGAATTAAGATCATATTATTCTCCAACTACCACTGTCTTGGTATCTCAGCCGTCTTCTCTCATGTTCTCTGGCATCTTTCTGTGCACTCTACTACATTCCCATTGCCATCATTGCCATTCTCATCGTAATTGCGATTCCAGCCAACCATCCAAGCGCAACAAACGAATCCAGATCCATCGATCCAGTCCAACCCAATCCCTTCAACCCCGTGAATCCATCCAGCACAGCCAAGCCAGCATGCTCTCCCCAATCTCTCCATGTCCCCAGAAATAGAAGTCCCTATAACAACCCGTCTATCCGGATATCAAATCATGTCATTAAAGAACCCCTCAAACCCTTGATGCACTGCTCCGAAAAAAGACAAAAAATCGACGTGCAAAAACAATAGTAAAATCAAACCAAGCCACGGCCAACCCCTATCATATTCACCCACACGTCAACCAACCCAGTACAATTCATACCCATCACCCGTATCTGCTGCAAAGAGCTCGTGCGCAGACACAAATACCATGGTCATAATCTCTCGACTCTCAAAATCTTTCAAGCATAATGCAAAAGAAGAAAAATCAAATTCGCACGATCAAAGTCTCATTTTCTCTTAATCTGCGTACAAGAGCTAGAGGATCGAACGAGTAGGTAGAATAGAAGGAAAAGTAACATGATATCAAAGCTCTTAATGCTGAAAACAGAAGAAAAAAACAAGTTTCAAAAGAGCCTCCCAATATTCCCGCCCCTTCGTGGGGTATAACCTGAGATGCATTACGTTGATTCGATCCATTAAGAAAGAAAAAGCATCATCATCGTATCATTTGTATCTTAAAATATAAAGCGCGAATCCTCGCTGGTATCATAAAAGGCCGAGTATAAGTAACCCAAGGAACAATCAATTGTAGCCACCAACCCCAGAAAAGATCATAGGAAGGAAAGAACGCCTCTTGACGTCATTGGTAAAGAGAACGACAACGAAGCTCGATCATAGACTCATGGTTAGCCATTCCCATTCTTGAGGACCAGCACCGGAGCCATTAGGTCCATTTTGACTATTCATAGTCATTCCATGTTGTGAACCACCCATGCCCATTTGCATCCCAGAACCTCCTTGTCCCATCATTGGTCTTGCTGGCATACCAAATCCATTGCCTAGGCCCATGGATCCATTGGTGCCCATCAATCCCATACCAATAGACTTTGCAGCCTCGTTACTACCAGTAGAAGCTTCAGGCGAATCAATATCCATACTCTCGATTGCACTAACACTTTTGCTATGTCTTCTTTGTCGCTTAGGTACTGCGTTTGATCGAGGCATACTAGATGCTGCACCAGGGCCGGGTGTTGCTTTGGGTGGAGCAGCTGCTATAGGAACCACGCCTTTACCTCCGCTAACACCTGTTGTGCCTGAAGAAGAGCCTGCAGAACCATGATAGGAAGTTGGAGTACTGCCCGCAGTGCTTCCTCCATTTCCTAATGAACCTGTAATTGAAGGGGGACTAGCGCTCTCATTTGCATTTCTTCCATGGCTGCTCGTAGGTGTTGTTACTTGAGTTTGCGGGGCTGTGTTGACCATACTTGTTGCTGCAACTACCGAGTTCTTTCTAGTGTTGGGTCCACTGCTCATTGTGCCTATTTTCTTAGAGGCTCTCGTTGAAGCGCCACCCGAGTTACCAATAGGAAGTGTAGCACCAGATCCTCTATTTCGCTTCTTGATGACATCAGTTTTCAAGGATAAGGGACGTACAACACCGTGGAGCTTAAGGAAAAGACCGCAGGCATTGCAAAGTGGGTGACCTTCAGGGTTTCGCCTCCAGAGAGGTGTTGTTTGTGTAAAACAATTCGTACAAGTTGTTGGTACTCCATTATCTCCTTGACCAGCTGCCGCTAGATTGGTAGTTGAACCATGCTTAGATCCACCAGGAGATCCTGGTCTACTGGGTGCAACTGATGAAAATCCTGACATAGTGTTGGTATCTGGTGGTGAATTTGATGCAGAAGGGCCTGAGTTGTCAAACATGCTATTCTGGCCGAGAAGTACTGCGTTTGGTGTCGAAGCAGTTCGAGGGATCTTTTGTCTTCTGTCATTTCTTGAACGGTTATCGGAAACGGATTGAGTAGAGCCGTGATGTCTTCCAAGGGAACCTCCAGATCCATCCCATTCTAATGGTGACGATACCATTTCTGTTCCTCCAATGGTGACTTGTTTTCTTGGTGGACCTCCTGGATATCGTGCTGCCTGAGTATTGAATTGTCCTGACAAACTAGCATCCCACTGCAGGCTACCACTTCCATGCATATCCATGTTCTGGTCGTCCAAAGGTGACTGGGCAAAATCGTGCTGTAACATGAGTGTTCGATCGGCAAAAGCTTGACTTTCATCATCTTCGTTATCGGAATCGGCTCCAAATGAAAACATGTTTTCGTGTCCAATCTGGACACCAGGAGATCGCACAGGATGATCGGGTTGGAAGACTTGGGATGGATCTATGTGTTGTGACAGATTGAATCCACCGGCGGAGGCAAAGGAGTTGTTCGAGGGGCCAGAGGTTGTCACTGCAGTGAACATTGATCCTCCGTTGCCGTTGTACATATATTGAGGTGCCATAGAATTGGAAAGACTTGAAGGCCCTTGATTGAAAGTGTGAGGGCGTTGGTGTCGCATATTCATTCCGTGTGAAAAGTACATTTCCTGTCCCTCTGGAATGGGCTGAGGAGTAGAGACTGTGGAAGGATAAGCACTTCCAGGAGGAGAATAATAATCGTTCGAGTTCAAGGAGGAAGATGGCATCGAAGCATTATTGTACATTGACGAGAATGGTCCATGGGGAACGAGGGGTGAATGGGAGGGAGAGAAGTTAAAGTTTTGTTGGAAAGGGCCTGCTGAGGTGATAATCGGGTCATTGTCCATGTTGAAAGTATCTAGTTGAAATGGTACACCTGGCACTCCGTGGTTAAATGGTGGGTGAGATTGATTCAAAGAATATTCTTGAAGATCATCGGGGTCATTTGGAATCATTATGCTGTTGACTTGCGGCGAAAAATCGGCCGGTCGTTTGCGGGCCTGTTAGTTTTGTCAGTCTCCAACCTTGATGGCGCTTAAGATGTGATTTAAATTTAGAACCACGGGAAAGGGGAAAAACTCACACGTCGCTCATCAATACTTGTTTTCCTCACATTTCTCTGCACGTAATTAAATTCTTCGTTACTTCGAGGAGCGTGATGAGGAACTGGGACAGATTGTGGGACCGAAAAGTGCTGTGTCGATTCTTTCCGCATTTTGATAGGAATCGCCGAAGCTATCGAGTTAGACGATCTGTCAATCTCCTTTTTCGTAAGTTCCGGGGAAGGCGACGTGGCGATGCCTGTTGGTGTGGATATACTATCGGAAAGGATATAATCGTCCAAATTCATGGCATCAGAAGTGTCTACAGTATTTTGGTCTGTAGATTTTCTCAGCTGAGCAATTCCACTTGGTCCAGTCGAAGTCTGATTTTGTTGAGATAATCTATTGAAATACTGTTAGGGGTTCGTTCGTGAATATTAAGGACTCGTCGACTTCATACCGAGCATTTTCTTCCTCCTGCTTGCGCTTTCGCAGATTCATTGCCATCATGCGCCACGTCAAGTTCTCCAATCGCTCCTGGTTTGGCAGAGTCTTTTTTGTTTTACTGTATAACTTCCAGATCTGTGTTGCCAAAGGGTCTTTCTTTTGCATCTCATCTGTGTTATCGAGCTCCTCGCCGGCGGAGCCATCTTTCCAAGTCGGAAAGAAACTCTCACCAAGCAAATCATCGCGCGCACGGCTTGACGCTGGGTGATCCAGTTTGTTTTCCTGAGCTTTTGCGCTCGCGCCAGAGCTCTTTGTTTGGTCGTTAGTGTTATCGTAAGTATTCGTTGATTGATTCGCAGATGTCGGTTGAGTAGATTGATTTTCGGGCCTTCGAGGAAATCTATAATCGTGCTGTGTCCCTATCGATTCTGATGATGTAGTATTATTTATTTGCGAGTCTCCACTTGTATGCCAGTCTTCAGATGAGTCGCGGAATCTTTGGAGATACCCCCCACGCTCTAGGTATTGTGCCGTTCCAGGCATTTTGTTGGAGCGACACACCTCCTTCTCGGACGGTCCTCGCCCAATGTAACAGTAATCCCGCAACCGAATCCAATCCTAGGATGCTTCCACAGAAATGAGCTTATGGCTATATTCTCTGAATTATATTTGTGTTTCTGTTCTTCGGGGGGAGGGGTTGTTAAATCGAACGATCCCTTTGAGCAAACTTAAACTTTCCGAGTTTGCGACGATTGGACGAAGGTCGAACAAATCTAGAGTTGTTTTCAAATATGCACTGTTGGATCCGTAATCTTTTTTTTTTTTCCTGTTAACCCCAAATGCAGCGAGTCAGAAGGAAGTGGTGTCGCAAATTTCGGAAATCTTCGCCGAAGATTGGTGGATGACAGACAATTGTTCAAGGGTGTACTTGAGTATTGTTCTTCTTTTCAGGTCGGTATCCGCCAGGTTCCAATGCCTTGGTTCGTGCTGAAAATAAGAAGAGTTGAATGGATGCTTCCGAGCGTATACTTGGAAGTGAATAGAATATGGATATGTATGTATGTATGTATATATGTATATGTAAAAGTATGGACGGTATGGAAGAGTCTTAAAATAAAGTATGACGGTAAATTTGTAATATGAATGTGGGTTGTGGGTTGTGGGTTGAATGTTGGTTGTAATATTAGATAGTGCGGTCTGTAGTGTAGTGTAGCGTAGTGTAGTCTGTGAAAAGATAAAAGGTAGGAGGAAGGAGGTAGGAGGTACAGTCGTCTCTAAAGAAAAGTCTGAGGAGAGAAAAAAGATTTCCGATTTCTTTTCTTCAAACTTCAAAGAGACTTTCTTCCTCTTTCTCTTTCTTTTTCTTCTTTTGTGATTGACCAGTGCATCCACACACTTCTCTCTCCCTGCCTTGTCTGTCTGTTAAGTACTTTTCCCTACTTCTCTTGTTGTCTTTCGCTCTGACTCGAGATTCTGAGGTTTTGAGTTCGTCAAACAAAATTGGATTTAACTTTGGATTGTGAAGGAGAAAGACATCCAGCAAAGCAATAACTAATCACTCTAATAACATGGGATGGGATGGTATGGTATTATTGTCAATGGATATTCCAGGTTCTGTAGTTCCATATGAAAAAAAGGACTGTACCGTAGTATGATCCGGGTGTATTAATTCTTGTATGCGTATGGCGGAGGGTCAGTGGAGTAGAACTAAATTACTCCCCTCCACCCACTAACAAAAATTGTAGGTGGTCGTACCGAACGAGCAAAGACCTAATATGCTTGCTTCTTTGTGGATATCATTGAAAAGATGGATGGATGGGTGTGAAATGTGGATGAAATTATGGATTCGAATTTAGATGAAATATATCATAGACGGAGGACATGGGGGAGAGATCAGTCATGTTCAACTACATACGAATCCCAAATGCTTGGATCTTGAGTGGCTATCAGACATGACAGTTCATATTCACAGTGTTGTAGATATTCTTGCTTCAGTGTGGTATTCATCAAGTACAAATTGCAATCTACATGTAGGTATGTCTGTCTGCGTTTCTCAATAAGGTTCTGGCTGTCGATATGATATGTACGGAGCAGATGGTACCGAATTGAAGGCACCCAAACATAGAGTTATGAGCTAGTCAGTATCACATTGATACATTAGCTCTCCTGTCTGTTGATATTCCACAACCTCCATTGGCTCAAGATGGATTCGCGTACTTGAGTAGAGCACGAATCACGAATCACGACTCACGATTCCCGATTCACAATGCAACTTCGAATCTAGTGTCAGTATTTAACAAGGAAAATGGTAGCTGCTGGATGCCGCGTTGGTGGAAGACACAGTACATTGGCATCGAAAAGGCTAAATAGTGAAATCGAAAAGCCAAAAAGCTTCCAGAATCATGAATAAGGTTCAATCATGCCTAGGGAACCCTATTCACGTACAAAGAAAATAAGAAGTTTGTCATGATTCATGGTTGACAGTGAGTGATCTACTTCATCGTGACCGGAGCATAATGCTGTCCACGTATTGATCTCCTCTCGATAATGTAAGGATATCGTATTCCACGAGGAAAGTGGCAAAGGGTCATTGAGGGGTTAGTTTGCGGGTACAATATAATATCCTCAGTCTCCAAAACTTGCCTCTCAACTCACTCACGACTCACTCACGACTCACGAGACAGAAAGAACGGAGACACTTTCGATTCAATTCTCCCCACATTGGGGACTGAAATAGGATTCAAGGATCATCGCAAAAAAAGCCTCTACTACATACTGTATGCTGTATGCTGTAATGTACTGCGATGCAATAGCTAGGGATTCTGAGATACCTTGTACTTTACTGCTTTGTGATTGCCAGACAAAGACAAGAATGCTGCATGAAGTTACGAGTTGGTTTGGTTACTTGGGTAAGATTCTGGCCACTGTATCACCGATGTAATCCGTTGATTTCCATGATTTTACATTGGTTTTGCCCCCCCTTCTATAATACTCGCTTCCCTTCCTCGATACTTGTTCGGGCTTCAATTCATGCAAGATACCTCCCATCAATCTGCACCGTAACGAGTACTAGCAAACGCTCTTGCAGCAAATGGATGAAGCCAAAGTGCGTTCTCGTCATTGCCAAGCTCAAAACATGCCCCCTTCGTGTTAACGCAACGCGGACCGGATCACACCAATATAAAATTTCATATATAGAATTTGACCACAAGTAGAGTAAGTTTACCAAGCCTGAAAGATTACAGGGCTGTGTTTAAGTCCGGGAAAAGGAAAGGGATAAAGTTTCTATTGCCCGTAGATCGGTAGTGTTCATGATCGAAAGCATGGCGTAAAACTGCCTTAGATTTTCTTGATCATGGAACATATCCGGTATGCTGACGCCAGGCGGTCTTATTCCAAGGGCATCGAATGGCTGAGAGGCGAGGATTTGGAGCTTGACTTTACCCTGTAATTTGTCCCGCGCAGCATGGCTGAAAATTATGTGGGTGAATCGCGGCACCATGGGTAGTCCAAGTGGGGGGTGTAGCTTATAGCGTGAAAGTCACCTAAACATCGAGACGACAACGGAGGTCACCTCGGTGTGATTTGGAGGGAGACCGCCGGGAACGAAGTATGTTAAAGCCACACGGCTGGCAACAGTACTGGTACTTGGCTATCGTATTCATTTGTATCCCTCCGAGAAAGAATGAACGTTTCATGTTCAACATGCATCGTCAGTGTGAATAGATTTCTGTGCTTCCCCAGGACATGCTGTTGGACAGCCGTCAAATTTAATTACACCAAATTGAGTATTATACATGATTACCAGCATCATATTTCTCGAATATCATATCCTTTTCAACTATAGTGTCATTTATATTTAGTCCTGGGGTTCTACACTTCTTCTGGGATACCATTGCATTGACTGTTATTGGGCAAGAACAGCATGTCTGACAACTTTAAAAATTGTGGTCCTCGTCTAGTTGACATCGGACATAAGATCTCATTTGGGAAGTGCGACTCTACGAAAGTGGGATTCCGAATATGAAATGGAGACTCAACGTGAAAGACAACGTCAGGGTCTGAAGATCCCCGAAATGTTTGGAGAGTGGGCACGAGATCCTGTTTCAGTGAAGGAGGAGGAGGAGGAGGAGGAGGAGGAGGAGAGTAGTGACTTTTGAGAGGAAGAATTTGATCCCAAAGCGAGAGCGAGAGTCTAAGAGCTTTTTATTTTAAATTTTGTCAAAAAGCTAAAGAGTGACAAGAATTCATTTAAAAAGAAAACTCTATTCATACACTTGAAAATTAGTTAATTTGGTGTATGTGGCATACGGCAATGCTGTGTTAGTATGAATTGATATTTCATCCGGTTTGACCATATTGTGGTTGGTGCATAAACCTTGTCCACATCAACTTCCCCCTACTCATCTACTCCCCTCATCTATAAACCCTCGTTTGTGACTTAACTTATAAAGCTCGACATCATTTTGCACAGACGACTAAAGACCAAGTTCAGTTGTCTCGGTGCGTATGTATGCAATATAATAATATGCAAGTACAACAAGCCTAACTACGAAAAGCGTGTTAAGCAATGTACCTTATTCAATTAGCTCGAATCTCGCATGGCATAGAGTTGGGTATGGCGCAACTTAGATCACAGCGGAAAGCCGACGATTTGAACGGATTAGGTCTGCGAGTCGGACTTTGAAAGAAAGGTAAGCATTTCAAATTGCCACAAGCTGTTCCTCTCATTAGTCTATGCATTGCGCGTACGTGACAACAGATTCACAATAGACTTGTTCTCGACTTTCGGCGTTATTTCTTCTTAAGAACCAGATCATCGATAAAGCACTGCGAGATCAATTACACATTTGATTTATCCCCTGTCCTCTGTAGAGAAAGTAGTTTGTTCATCACGAAGTAGATATGATGTTGCCAGTTGAATTTGACGTCAGTACCCCAGTATGCGCAACAAGTATACTGATGTCAATAATATCAATCTGGTTGCAAAAGCGGCCTCTCTCCCGCGTTTTCGTGGGGTCCTTGTATGCTGAGGAGGGGAGTATGGTATGGTTTTGGGGGGGCTTAGTGGGGTGAGACCTCCCCTCCATGGACAGATCTTAATCGATGCACACAGACTTCATTCAGCCTGATGCTTCATGCCCATGATGCCATCCATGATTGTTGATCATGCTTCTAGACATGCAGTGATTTCACGAGCGATGTGACATTTCACTACTATCGAAGTGACATTGTAGCTGGTAACAAACCTAGGTACTTCCATTTGATATCATGTATCTTCATTCGTCACATATATCTCGGACCGATGGTTTCCCAAAAGTGTGTGCTTAACACTTTCATGCTCGTTCATCTCAAGTGTTTCGAGAGAAGTGGTTGGTTGTTTCGACTCTCAAGGGAAGTAGTCGTTAGTTGATGGATCTTACCGTTAGCACTTGGACGCACACTTCCTTCCTAGAACCATACTTCCGGAGCGGGATTGCAGTGATAAGTCTAACTGTGTACAGTTAATAAACCGACTCGAAATTCCGAAAGCTCCCGACGGTTCAAGTCGCAATAAAATAATACGGAATTGTCCGAACTAGACCCATTTCTTATGCTACTTCTCAAGCCAAATGTCAAAACGAAGGGTAGCGAATTTCAATGATTGTCATTGTTTTGTTTGGACACCGTCGGCCGAAACCCATCATACATGGATATGCTTTAACGGCTCTCGTGCATATGGAATAATGAACCGGGAAATCCTAAGAAGAAGAGCCTCATGCAATCTAGATCAAAGGACCCTTAATATCAGGGTTGACTTTTGGAGCCCTTCGGCGTAACTGTTTAGTATCTTTCGCTTCAAGAATGGTGGACGGACGTAGTGGTAGACTCTAAGTATTGTCAAAAGCCAGAACGTAAGATATGCGAATTGGAGCTTTGTATAGATCTTTTGAGCGTAATAGAGGTTAATTCCACTGTAACCTTACCGAAAGTTTCATCGCTTCTCTAAGAAATTTGACCTCAGGATAAATTCCGGTTGTCGCGGCTGTAGCGCAATTTCGTGAATCAGTTGTCCAGCTCTCCATGGGCAACCTTGGAACTACTAGACTACCGATACTACCGACGGAAGAATTAAAATGCGAAAATATACCTAACTTGTTTCCGTGTGCTTTGCACGCGACATTTCACTGACCGTTTGTTAGAAATTAGTACAGTCCTTCGCTGATGGTTCAAAGTGAGTGAGTGGACTTCGCCATCCCCCCATTTTGGGGATAGACTCGAGATGGCATGTCCACTCACTTGCAGTTGTTTTGCATGTGAAGAAGATCCATCATCGGGTTGTCAGGCGTTCAAGTTAGTGCCTTTCTATTTTTTGTCTTTTTTGAGACAGACACCAGGATTACCTCGTGCTAGACCCACCGAATTCGGAGCGATTGCGGTGTATTGATCGCAAACAGAATCGTAAATATACTTGAGACTGTACTGAAATGATAGTGTTGTTCATTCTCCGCACAATCCTAGGAAGTAACTATTGGTAACCTACTTTCAGACTTGGGAATCAAATTAGCGAAACGACTTTGAAAATTGCCTAGTTATTAGCATATCCTTGCGTGGGGGAACCATGAAAAAGTTCAAAGTGGTGAACAGGCCAGCCATCAAGGATCTTTTTCTGCACGTTCATGGAGTTACATGTGCTCTGCATTGGATATGCGGGGGCAAAGATGAGCGAGACCTAGGATACTGGGCACCCTCATACCCTGGGAAACGAATCTAAAGGATTTCGAAATGGCTGAGATAGGATGCGAGACTGGCAAAACCATTGGATGAAGTCGCTAATATGCGTGGGGGTTCAACAATGCAAAGTAAATTCATTCAAACTGCTGCCCTCGCAAATACAATCTGAAGTAGGAAATGATTTGATATCCACCATACATGTCAGACTAGTTTTGAAGGCTCGGAGAGGTCGTCCGTTGGATAAATTGAAAGAGTTGATAGAGGAATGGCCGTTGGATTATTAATTTCCGTACAACACTTGGTTTCTTGAATGTGAAGATCGAGCGATGGTCCGATGGAGGATCGAGTTATTGCCTCAATAATGTGATATGTCGATAATGAACTTCGATTATTGCGGTAATTATTGACGGTAGTTGCGGATGTAAGAAGTTCATATTTGTGTTGTATATGTGTGCGACGATTGTAACCTTGTGTTTGTGTTTGTGTTTGTGTTTGCTTGAAGAGGAGATGGGGATGGGATGGCGAAAGTTCCTCAATATTTATTCATCATGTGACCTTCCTTGATCTGAGTTCGAAATTCTTCACGAAGTTCAGTCGAAAAATTGTCCATCACAAAAACTCGACCATAAAATATGATACTTTGTCATTCCAGTGTGAGATGAGGGCACACGACATCTTATATAACCACAACTCTAATCTCATCTGCATCACGCCTTATCTATCTTTCGTCGGTTTCAACATCGGGTCTACAAATGATACCATCCTGCACAATCTAATCAAGACCGACAAGGTATTTCGCATTCCTGGGAAGACTGATTGATTGTATCTTGGCCTCTCATTCGGTTCGCGACAACGCTTGTACCCGTCCCTCAATTCCGCTGATAACATAGCTGCCAGATGGTCATATCGAGATGAGATAAGTGAAGATATGCCATTTTATTTGACCATTTGGTGTAAATGGGGGAAGGTCGCACAATATCAGAAACGTGGGACCCCAGTAACTCGGGAGATCATTTCCCTCTTATCCTTCAACATATACACCCTAATAGGCAACTCAACTTTTATACATCAGTTTTCTTAATGCCCTCCATACTAAGGTGTACAAACATACAAGTTTGAAACCTTAGTCATTCATCCTTATGAACCTTATCTTTTCATCTTAGGTGGATGTCTTTTCACTCATACATCTGATAGTTGTCGGATTGTTCCGAGAGAGGAGGAGTTTAAGGCTGTTGTTGAATCAGGATGCCTCTACCAAGACTTCATTCCAGCACCTCACCTGTTTTGTTTGTCTTGTTTCCTAATTTGTCCTGTGGATAAAAAGTATCATAGGCGTAATGCATTTGATAGGGTAAATAAGACCCGACGCAGCATCATCTGTTTGCCTTATCTATGGCACAATATCTTGGAATTCAACTCTTCAAGACGACCGATTCACTCTATTTCCATTGTGACATCCATTTGCTATTTCAATATCATTTGGAGCATCCTTTCAGAAATCCAGTGTCAGATTATTAGCCTGTGGGATTCAAGCCAATACAAATATTTACCATTCACAGGTCACACCCTACCGTCTAAAATAACTTCCACAAATACTCCGATTGATCAGAACTTGTGCCTGCATCTTTGATCATAATCATAATCATACTATAACCGGGTTTCAACAAGCCTCCAATAGCATTATCGGTTGTGAAGTACATCTTCGATATGACGATCGAAAACCTTCGTGCGATGTTCAATATGTTTGTTGAAAAGGGAAATACTTCGTCGATGCTATTTATAACTCTGAACAATGACAATAATTTATCATCGTCACTATAGCTAGTCAAGATTCACCTTCTTTGTTCTTCAAATGATTCCCAAAATAAGTCGTGAATAGAATAATAACTTTGCTTTGTCTTCGCCCATTCACACAGGTCCAACTTCAACATCAAGTTCTTTGATAAATTCGATCAAGTCTAGTCAAGATGGCTTCCGTAATTACCATTAGCGGAAACTATGGTCGCTCATGGCCTCCGATTTAAGAATATTACAGCTTCATACAGTACTACAACCTCATACAAGATGGCGACCCTGAATTATTCTTTACGGGTTAACGACGCAGTTTTGGACACAGCTGGTATCTTAGCATCTGCGCCTCCTAACTATGTCATCCCGGTCGATGCTGCTACTATTTCACCCTCGACTGGCAGTATCGTTGCTCCTCCTGAGAGTTCAGTAACTCAATCACCATCATACTCGTTCCCAGATCCTAATGTCCTCGTTCTTACTACCTTCTCAACAACGACCATTCCATATGTAGATCCGGTCATTCAAGTTCCTTCCCTATCTTCTGACCAACCAACAACTGAACATGTCGCACCTATCACTTCATCTACTTCCGTCTTATTTGGATTCCCTGTAGTTTCCGCGGCACCATCAAGTACTATAAACATCGGCCCTTCTCCTACAATACTTCCAAATATCTCACTTACATCATCAGCGACCACTCCAACTCTTACACCATCATACATCATTCCTACCACTCTAGAAACGTTATCTTCCACTCCATCACCACAATCAACACAAGCACCTGCCTCTCTTATATCCACCACGCCACTCCCCACCAACTCTAACTCTTCGAGCAGCCACCTTGGAGCCTACATAGGTGGCGCTGTCGGTGGTGCTGCAATTCTCATCCTTTTTCTCCTCGTCATCTTCTGCCTTACCCGCCGTCGCAAACGTAGATCCCCAAAACACCATCCCGACCGTCCCGCTTTCATCGGCGGCTACGAATTAAAATTAGATAAAGTAGGAGATTTGCAACGTGTTGTGCATGAGAAAATAGTTAGGAGAAATACCTTTGAAGCGTGGAAGAGAGGTATTGTGCCTGGCCTCAAGCATGATGCAGATAATTTAGCTGGGAAATGTGAAATCAGCATTGGTGGTGAAACACCCCAAACTGGATATTCAAGTCCGTTAGGAGATTTCGCGGAAGGTGCAGTTTCGCGGGACATAGGCCAGGAGAGAGGAGAATCGTTTGGAGGAGAGGAGAGGAGTAAAGTCGGAGATAATGAGGATAAATATGTGGTCTCGCCAATTGAGGAGGAGCAGAAACCTTCGAGACCTGTATCTGGTATCAGTCCTTTGATATTTGAATGGGAGAATAGAGCAGATCAAAGGGGAAATTCAACAACTGGTATGATTGGACAGGCAATATAGATTTGAGGGACTTACATCAGATACATATGAGATACAGGCAGAGAAACACGTAGATCGAGCGTACGTACTACTATTTAGTATTTATGGATGAGATACAGCTAGCAACTTCGGTTTAACGCAGACTACCTTTGAACTCAATGATATACATGCATCCGCTTACCTTTGCAATAGTAGTGATCCTCTTCCCACCCCCAATCCCTATCCCGATCCCCATTTCGATCTATCTCACTGTCACATTTTGTCTGATTTTGACCTTGATACATATGCTTGTATTTGGAGCTCATCTTCAACAAACAACACAATCTCAAGCGGCTTTAGCTCACTTGGGAGAGCGCCAGACTGAAGTTCACTTCAGGAACCCAATAGATTCAATCTGTTTATCTGGAGGCACTGTGTTCGATCCACAGAAGCCGCATTCTGCGAGTCGAGGACCACCTTGACTAACATCCTCTTTTGTCAATTCTTCCTTACTTTGATCAGAATGTCAACATAGCTTTTTTTTGAGGTCTTGGATAGTAGTGAATGTGGGGAGAAAATCTTGTGTGAAAAAGGTGGAGATGAAAAAGTAGGGTAGCTCGGCTCGTGTGTGAGACTTCTAAGTGGGGAGAAGAGGGGTAGGCGAATCGGTACTCTCCTTTCTTTTGCCGAATGTGTTTGTCATAGCATCATACTCTGTAGATAAAGTAACTCACTGTGCTGGATTGGATTTTATTATATTTGGATATCGTTCTAAAGGTTTGGATGGAGTCAGTACTTCTATGTTCATGTTGTAGCTTATTGTGAGTGAGTAGTCTTGTTTTCGAAGTTTTTTTCTCGTCTTACGAGATTGGCGTGCCATTCATTGTTTGAGATCGTGCTGTTTATTACTCGAGAAATATTGAATTGAATTTTTATGTGTTTGAGTTGCATTACTTGGTACCTACATAAATTATCTAAGCTAGATAAAATCGCCCTAAATATCTCAGACATGGGTCAGTAGAGATCATGTGAAGGGTATGGCGTTTGCATATAGCCAGGCCCTTGGAGGTTCTTTTTTGGGACCGGGCGAGGCTTCACAGTTGAGGGTGATGATGTTGAGAGAAAATGTCAGATACAAGGATCTACGAGTTGGCGAGTTGATGAATCATTGAGATGGGAAGGGTTCGAGTTGAATGTCTAAGTTGAATCCAAATATCAATAAGAATTGCACGTCTGAGTCGAATCCAGATGTTGGGATTGTTCATATCACCCGAGATAGAAAGCTAGTAGGGTAGGATAGTCTTGATCTCTCGACGTTCATTGTTTTATTGATTTGATGGGATATAATTCGATGGCCCTGCTGTAAGAGCTTTGTTTGTTATATCTCGGGATAAGGGGTTTAATGTTTTTATCATCGATTAAGGTCAGTAGCGGTTGAGCCGCAGCTCTTTTTGAATTTTTACCACGGTTGTCCAACGCATCTCTACACCTCATGCTTGGCAAAGAATGTAAGTTATTGATGTGGTTCACTGGGAAGAAGCTCAATGGGAAGATGGCATAGAAGTGAGTAGTGTGAGGGTAAATGTTCCAAGTGACCTTTGACAAAAGCAGAACTTCTCCCGTCTGCATACATTGAATATCAAAAGTTGAAGTTGATAATATCAAAATGGCACAACTTCCTTGGCATAATTTTTGCCGTTCGTATGACCAGACACGATGCTGTCAGTGGAAAATAAATATGATTATCTCTTGACAATCTTCATAAAGACATGCCGCACATCTTTATTTCAAGCTCAAGGTGAGCACAAAGCTCTTGACTACGAATTGATCCCAATTACCCGCAGCACCAACTGCACGAGTCCTTCAGAGCTGCTGTCTATCAACTGGCGAACCCTAACCTTTGAGGACAAGATGGTATCATCGACCTGGATAAAGGAAACCACCTTGAATAAGACCTTCTAACCATTAGGGGTTGTCGATTGGGGTTGGCAAAGACCTAGTAATTGCTCCTTCATCCACCCATGTAAAAGCGACAGTATTGTACATGCATTATTCAAAACCCATATGTTTCTCGAACGACAGAAAATATTCTTGCCAATTGGATATCGATATTCTATTCAGGCATGCTTTTCCACATATATCATTCAAACGCGGATTGCATGGAAAACTGTGGGTTGCGGTTCTTCAGTACATGTCGTCCCCCACCTTCTGATGGAATTGATGTGGGTCTTTTCGAATCTTGCAATTATATAACAAAATATGCAACTCGCTCAGCATCAAACATCCCTCGTGGCGCAATTGGCTAGCGCGTTCGACTGTTAAGTTAAGCAATTCATTTGTACAGATAAATCGAGAGGTTCGTGGTTCGACCCCACGCGAGGGAGATTCTCTTTTGTTTTTTTGCACCGATATTCGACGATTGACATCTTCTTCGTAATCGGATAGGCCAGCTTTTTGAGGAAATCATTAAGTTAAGGAATTTGCTGAGCCATCGGTTGTTTGTACGAGCGAAGGCAATGGCTAAGGGAAATAAGAGTAGTGAGGGAGACACAGGAAGGTTTGTTCGAATTTTTAGATTTTATCCTTCCCCTTGAATAACAACAGTTCGCTCGTCAAGACCGATTAACGATCCATTCGTTCTAATCTTCTTGAACCTTCCTCTAGTACAAAGGTTGGTGCTGGTTCAAGCCCACCAGAGTGAGCTTCGTCTTCTGCTTCGTCTTCTGCTTCGTCTTCTGCTTCTGCTTCTTATGTTCCATGGTCGACGCCCGATAGAGAGAAGCACGAGAAAAGATAGCTTCAGAGATGGGATTGCTATCTCAGTCTTTTGCGAAGGATCGTTATTCAGAGTGTCATAAAGCCGTGAAGAGATAGATATGCATGCCGAGAGCCCTATTGGCAATCGCAGTCTTGACTGGGACGGCAATCTTTTGCCCCATGTTGGAACTGGCCATTTGATATCCTACCATGTGTGTAGGTCTCAATGTTCTGCACTGATGCCCGAAACCACATGCCTCCTGTCTCGTAGACTATTCATAGCCAAACGTACGTTCAAAAATCGGAGTCGGAATCCTCTTTACGCTCTGCTGCCCGATTGGTGTTTCCTTTTGTTTGCCCCTGTCCCTGTTGTTGTTGCTGTGCACTCCCCGCGATTGTCTCTTCTCCTAGAACTTTGCTTGCAGCCATGAATCTACATTATTAAGGAAATTGTTAGCCATATCCTTTCAATAGAACTCGGTTTGAAGAATCCGAGAAATGAAACAGTAAACTTACAATCCTCCATGATAAGCACCCAAGCCTCGGATAGACTCAGCTTGTATACTAGTATTTCGTAGAAGGTTCTCAAGATCACCAAGGTTGGCAGAGAGTTGTGCGAGTTGTGCGTGTAGATGAGACTGGAGTTGTTAGTAAGAATTGTTGAATGCTATGTTCTGAACGGGGGACGAAAGTATTGAATGATGGAGTATCAAGGTGAAAATGAAATATCAATAGAGTATCTAGAGGGGCTTGGGAATCATACCAGCTGTCGAGGTTTGCTACTACTACTGGGTGCAGTGGAAAGACGAGGTGCACCGCCGCTGGGAAGCCTAGATGACATCGTTGTAGCAACCAGATGGGGAAAATGCGATATTAAGTGAAGAAGTCAAATGGAGGAATTCCAAAGATTCGAGATACCTGATAAGTCTGTGGTTGCACAGGAGGTGGTTTGGACTGGGCCTATGGAGGGGTAGGTAATTATCGAGGAAAGGCCTGATCCGAGTTACCACAACACTCTTATTCGTGGTAAATGCAAATGTTATTTATCTATCATATGAATTTGAGAAATGAGGGACGTTTTGTGTTACCTTTCAGTCTGAAGTCTTAGAATGTTTGTTATATTGCATAGCAGTAAGCTGTGTGTGTTTAGAAGAAAGCACCTTGTAAACAAATGGGTGTGCACGGGCCATGGTGATTTTGTACAAATGTATTATTGGTATTTTATTATTGCAGTTCCTCTAAAACATTTTGGAGAGTGTGAATATCAAACGATGGATCTCATTCTCCGTGTAAGACACCTACGTGATCCTCGAATATAGACTGGCCAGATCAAGAATTGCTGGACTGCCCTCCAAACTACCAGACTGACCAGTGGATCAGACTAACCTTTCGTTCTTCGTCACAAGTCGTGTTGACCTTCTGTTCAATAAACTGCCAGACAATGTCATTGAATCCATGAAAATCCGCGGCCCAAACTTGTTCAATGAGGGGAGCGAAAGAATCTGGTGATTGAGAGGAAGGGTCTAATGCACAGCCAATAGGACAAATTGGTGGATGGCCATTAACGTGTGCGAACTTTGAAGTGCCAAATATTTGTCCAATCCGCTGGCGCAAGCTCTGTTGCGGAGGCTCGCCGTAATACAAAATTTGCGCACGAAAGTAAATTCCATGGAAGTCAAACACCTGGCAATTTGGCCCAAATAAGTGCATGGGAGGACCTTCGTATTCAAGGGAGAGGTGCCTACAATTTTCCAAGCAGACAGCTTTTATATCGTTTTTGATAGCGGCATGAGCTATGCTAAACAGTATCAGATATGTGACTACAGGGCCCATACCATATGTCGTGAAAGGGCGATTTACATTGTGTGGATTACCAAAGCATGAAGCCGAAGGTTTAGTGATAAGGTGTGGAACATCGCAGTCAACGTTGAAGTATATACGAGCGTTCCATAGTTCCGCAGCAAAGCAGAGCTTGTAGAATCTCAGAGTCTCATCTCGTGATTCTTTGCAGATGCGAAGGCCAGTAGGAATGGTGGCATTACTCATGAAATTACCCTCGATAAGATAGATGGGGATCAACCGGGGTCCAGGGAACGATAATCTCCATATTTTAAGACGAAGCTCGAGGGGGAATCTTGGAAATGGATGGAAGGCATATCTTGTTGGGTCGTTGCTGATGCCATGTCGTTGTTTGTTGTTTGGTAAACAACTTTGGTGATCGAACCACTTGAGGATCGAGGTTGAAAGTTTTGTTTTTAAAGACTTCAGAGAAGGGATGGTGGGCTTTATATTTGAAAAGAAATCTCATAAGCCGTACAATACAAAAGAGAGATTATCAACCAGGCTAAGCCATGATATTACATGAATTAACTCTTTTTGATCCCGCTAATCACTACACCACATTACGAGCTCCAATGTGGCCGTCATTTTGCCTGTGGCATACGGCATCTTCAATCAGTTGGTTGCCCGTCCCGTTCTTACACTCCTAATGCTCTGGAACTTACGGATCAAATTGGCAACAATCAACATAGGTGCTACCATTGCTACCGTCCAACGCCACATCATCAGGTTCAGTTTCTCAAAAGATTCAATAGTCAGAAAGCTTTTCGATATCACATTTTCCACAACACATAACTTTCATTCAACCCATTGCCGATCGAAATTATATCAACTTCAAGATTTCCCTTCCCTTAATATCTCAAACTTTCTTCTCATTTCCCCTCCTCCTCCTCCTCCTCCTCCCCCTCTCCCTTTTCCTCCCCATCCCGACCAACACCGGGTCTATCCAAATACCAACACCTGATATCACTCAACTTTCCCTCGTCTATCCTCCTTGAATAAAACTACTCATATCACAAAAGCATCAGTCTCTTCCCTATCCCTCTACAAACCCCAAATCCTCCTTCTACAAAAGAACTCACATTCTCAAGAACTTCACCTTTTCTCGCCCCGACTTTGGCTATTATCCTCTCACTTGCTTTATTTCTCGGATCGATCTTTGCCACAAGGTGTGGGATGTGAGATCTTTCTATATACGGAGATGGCTGTGTTAGCATGTCTTATTTCGTTTCTCTGGAGAATATTCTTGGATTGATTATGGGTGAAGGAATCTTTTCCCCCTTAAACATGCTATGCTATCTACATTGCAGACGAAAGAAGTGAATAGGAACGAAAAGAAGAGAAGAAAACATACCTTCCATTTCCCAATAAACCTTCAGAAACTCACTTACTCCCCACGTAGCATATCCATTACCGTAATAATCGGGATTCACACAATAGCCCATTTCGAGACCCTCGGGCGATGGACGGTTGGTGCCGACGAAACCTACGCATTTGGGTCGGTCTGGGGGATGTTAGTTGGAGAAGGAGAAGTGATGAGGATGGAAAGGAGAGATGGGAGGGAGGGGGAACGGATGAGGATCAAAATCCAAGAAAAGCCGTTGGGACATCTCTATGAGATAAAGCTTCAAGCTTTTGAATCTGAAGATCATCACGAGATCATCTCTCCGAGAGTTCAAACCCGGAGTATGGGTTCCAACTCCCTCCACTTCCATGGAACCGACACACCTCTTTCCATCATTTCAAGATCATAAAACCATTTCTCATCCGATCCTTATTGAAGGATCGAAGAGATAATCTATCCCCCAAGCTCAACTTGAGATTCTCAACTATTTACTGAGAAATGATATTCCATCCTTGAACTTCAGGAATAAAAGCTTTTTCAAATCAATCAATCAAAACTACCCCGGAGACTTCCAGGGTGCGCTTGCCTCCCCCTCCCTTTTTGTTCAACTCTCGCGTAGAATCAACCCCCTTCTCTCACATTCTCTCACATTCTCGCACTCATCCAAAATTCTCCAAACTCCCATCTCGCACCCGCACAAAAACAAAACAAAAAACAAGACCCCAAAGAAAAAAGCTCACCACTCTCCCCCTCCCCCACAACCAAAATCGCAAATTTATCAATCCCCACCGCCTCTCCCCCGGGATTCTGCTCCGTCCTCGGTAAAATATATTTCAAGAACTCTAGTGCTTCTTCCTTTGTTTTCATAGGGGCTTGTCTTCTATATTTTTCCCGTTTCGTTAGAATCAGGTTACGCATTCCCCCTTTTTCTGCCCTCATTTTTTTTTAACGTGAAAAAACATGAAACAGGAAGAAACACAGGAGAAGAGAAAGAAAAAACATACGACCAAACAACCCCCCTCTCCTCTCTCCAAATCTCCTCAAAATCATCCAAATGTTCGGTTGTATTCAGGGGGACAAGTTTAAGATTTTGATGGATTTTTAGAGGATGGGGTAGGGATTGGATTTGAGTAGCTTTTGAATCCATTGCCTGTCTAGATTTACTCGAGATGAGAATGGTTGGAGTGGCTAGCTATTGGATGGTGGATGATGGGGTGGGATTGACGAATGGGGTTTGAGAGTGGGGTGAATGTAGATGAGGAGTAGTGGAATAAGATGAGTTGAACAGATTGAGATTCTGATCAAGAATTCTGAGGGTAGAAGGAATGGGAGACGAAGATGAGAATGAGGTTGAAGAATCGTTAGGATAGGAAGATAATTGATAAGTTGACAAATACGAATAATGAAGTACTCTATATGCGATTCTATTATGACACATACGGCGAGCACCGACGTCACCATGTAAGATTTTGGTGCCAAAATTCAGAAAATGTAACGAGAAGTGGAACACTGGAACTTGCATTGCACAACTAAAGGAAAGATGTTGATTGAGAAGTCTGTTATTTCTTAGTTGTTTTCGATATCGAAAAGTATTATACATGTCCCGTATTCCATATCCTGATCGCTTGTTACACCTTCGTCCCTACCCCTACTTACAATTCCTCATTCATATAAGGAATCAATCTCTCCATCAAATCCTCCACCTCCAATTCCTCACCAGCCCACATCTCTCCGCCTGGAGTCTTGGGTGGAATCAAAACGGAGCTCAAAACATGAATAACACCATCCTTTGCAATACCATCTTGAACACTGACGCTGCTGAATCCATTGATTCTGATAGTGATGAAACCGCCATATCTGCCAACATCAATACTTAGACTCTTATCTTTCAACAAGGTAGTTAAATCAACGTGGAAATGTCCCTTGGGGATGTCCGCAGTATCGATTCCATCAACCTCATTGATGCTCTGATCATCGAACTTGGCTTTGTAGAAAGCATCAGAGTAGAGAGTTTGATTTGCAACAACGTGATATTTGAGAAGAGCTTTTAGGTATTTTTGACCATAATTGCTGAAGAGGAAAGCATTGATTCTAGGACCAAGCTTTTGGAATGCCCAGTTGCTGGGTGCGAATAATGTTCCTCCTGTATGATGAGATGCAGCAATGGCATCGAAAAGACCGGTTTTTTCGAGTCCAAGTTGGAGAGTTGAAAACTCGCCAGGAAGAAGCTCGATAATCTTAAGGGCCGGGGGAGGTGGTAGGAGGAGTGAATCGACGCCGTGAATTACTCCATTTGTACCGAACTATTGAAATTCAGGTTAGTATTATGTTGATATGGGAAGAGATGATGGAACATACAATATTGACAGCAATGACTCTGCTGTAAAAGTTGACGGCTAATCCCTTCAAACCCAAACCGACACGAAGACGTTGAGGTTCGTCACCGAGACGGCCTTCCTTTAATGCGGTCGGAATAGTATGCGAAACGAGGACACGACCAGCAGGGTAGAAATCCGGAGATACGTGATATTCAAGGACAGCCTTGATCAATTCCTTTGAAGGTTTCTTGTGATGTTCTGGAATCTTCTCAAAAGCCTTGTCGGTTGGTGCGAATACGGTGTAGTTTGCCGCCGTGCCGTTCAAGGCATCAACAAGATCTGGATATTCGTTGATAAGCTCAGCAAGTTTGGTGGTGTACTTGCTGCTAGCAATCAATTCATAGACAGTCTTGTTAGGTTTTCCATGACCGTGATGCGGGTTCTTTGGGTGGTGAGGAGGTTTTCCATGGTGTGGAGGCTTCTCATGAGGGTGATCGAAAATATCGATATCCTCAACGGAAGAAATGGCAGAGTCTAACCAGCCGGATATATCAAACTTTGACATTGAGTGGTGACATTCGATGACATTCTGGGCCTTTTGACCGGCCTCGGAAAGGGTATCGATAGCGTTGTCAAAGGCATTCTCGCTGAATGCAACTGCATCTTTCAAGGATTTTTCGGCATGAGAGATAAAGTTGTCCTTGATTTCTGGGATTCTATCAAGCCATGTCTTTGAAGACTTTTGAGATTCGACAACGATCTGGTTGGTTATCTGTTCGTCAGGAATAACGAAAGCAGTAGAGACTACCGCAAAGGGCAAAAGAGTAGTTGAGAACCTCATATTGATATGATTGATGAATGTAAAAAAGAGAAATGAGACGGGAATAAAGAAAGTAGATATAAATATAACGGAATGCTGTGATCAGAGCCAAGGTACTAGTAATTCAATGACGCCTTCTCACGCCGCGTGAAATGATTTGAAACAGAGACAACTCGGCTCGGGTTCGATTCGTTTGCTGAGAAGATTGAGGCGAAGGCCAATCAACCAGTCAATTTGGCAATGAAACTTTAATCAATGTGATGTGGATATAACAAGAACACCGACAGAAGTCAAACATGGGGAACCGATAGATATTGCGAAGTCAATTGATATATACTCCTCTCCTCTCCAAAGTCAAGCTTTTGCTTGTCAAGTATCGTGTTGTTTCAATACGCGTATTCGTACCAAAGAAGGATTAGAAGGCAGTCAATGCTTGCGTGTTTCTTTGTAAGAAGACAAAATCCATAACATCATCGATCCAAAGTGAAGGAGGAGGCGTTATGATGCTTTGGTGCTTGATGCAGCTTAACCTTACCGGCCAATCATTCTTATTCATTTGACATTTACCCCTCGATCGGAGGTTGCAAAGACCGACGGACAAGGTGTGAAATGAAAGTCCGCTCAGTCCGATGAAGACATTGTGTGACGAATCATTGATGAGATAGGTGAACAATTGTAGGTGGCATTTTGTGTAAGATTTTAATGAAAGTTGTGCAAAAGTTGAGTGGTGGTAGTCTCTCGTATATGTCTGGTAAGAAGCAGGAGACATCATCAGACGGGAGGTACGGAAGCTACTCGCCTATTTAATGTAAATAGTTCTACTCTAGCTACTGTGAGTGGAAGAGGTTGATTTATTCTAATCGTTGTACAAGGTTCTGGCTATCTACACCCATAGTCGTTCTTGCCATTATTGACTAAACAAGGTCTACTCTGTAGACACGCTTGCGGTTTAAAAAGCCTGATAGAATCTGGCTCGAAGTTGGTTACGGACACTTACTTCACCTCAGCATCATCGAACGATAACGATAAGAGGATGCAATTGTGGGGAACAGCACAGGAAACACAAAATCGATCAATTCTTTCCTGGTCCTGGCATCTAACTCATCTGGAACACCTTCTACAATAGCTCTAACCCTCTCGTCGTTTGCTGGAGCTTCGTTTGGCCCGGTCTAAGCACAATGGATGAAACTTCTTAATCAACACCACTTCTATCATTATCATCTCAAGCTTCAAGACTTTCACACTCAAACTCACGGAGTAGCTCCACAACTTGAGGCCTCGTAGCAGGGTTACGAAACAAGCTTTCCCACCATAATTCCCGTGGAGCCACTATGACGCTTGGCGGAGCTTTTCGATCTCAAGCAGTCAAACTTCACCATGAATCAATCCATGCTTCTATGAATAGCTATAGCATGTTTAGAAAACCACTTCAATTGGATCAACAAGTATTCATCAGGTAAAAGAAATTCTCTTTATGTGGTTTTTGGGTGCTTAGTGGCTGGTGCTTGCCCGTGCTTGCAAGTTACAATTGAGTCCACTCCATTAGATGTCGTCATCTTCAGTAAGGTGCTTCTGGTAAGTGAGTGAATTTGTTCGATGCTTTTCAATAAAGCTGCTTTGTTGCCAGCTAGGAAATTGACATCTCAAATCAACCTTTTCTTCCTTCTCAAACTTCTCAAACTTCTCAATACTATCAACGTACTATTTCTCCCATAACTACTTCTTTAGAGAAATTTAAATACTATACCACCATTGCAACTTTCAGTCTAATATAATCACTATGTCTCTCGCGCGCCATGTAAGTTGACATTCTCCCAAGCTTCCAATGCTAAGCTTATCATGCTGATCGTATCTTCAATTTAGGTCGACCCAGATCAGATTATTCAGAACTTACAGAGTATGCACATGAAAGAAGCCGGTCAAAAGCATGTACACACCAAAGGAGGAACTTCCCATATCACCCCATACTCGACTCGATATGCATCCAAACAAGAAATCTCCAAGTTCGAAATACCTCAAGATGGAGCACCAGCAGATGCTGTCCATCAAATGTTGAAAGATGAATTAGATCTTGATGGCAGACCTAATTTGAACCTAGCAAGGTATGTTCAATTGCTCAGATCATTAAAGGAACGTGAAGCCGGTTGAAAATTGCTAACCTCGCCATCAGTTTCGTGGGTACATATATGGAAACTCACGCTGAACAATTAATGTTCGAGAATATTTCAAAGAATATGTCCGATGCAGACGAATATCCAGCAATGATGCAAATGCATACTCGCTGTGTTTCCATTATCGCTAATCTTTGGGGAGCCCAAAAAGGAGAGAAAGCTATTGGATCTGCAACAACTGGTTCTTCGGAAGCTATTCATCTTGGTGGTTTGGCTATGAAGAGACGTTGGCAAGAAAAGCGTGAGGCTGAAGGAAAGGATAAATCCAAGCCAAATATCATCATGGGATCGAATGCTCAAGTAGCTCTTGAGAAATTCGCCAGATACTTCGAGGTTGAGGCTAGAATTCTTCCTGTTTCTGAAAAGTCAAACTTCAGACTTGATCCGGAATTGGTCAAGGAGAATATCGATGAGAATACTATTGGTATCTTCGTTATTTTAGGAAGCACATACACTGGTCACTATGAACCAGTTGAAGAAATCTCCAAGATTTTAGATGACTATGAAGCCAAGACTGGAGTTGATATCCCAATTCATGTCGATGCTGCGTCCGGAGGCTTTGTAGCTCCATTCACCCATGCTAAAGCTGGTGGTCCAAAGTGGAACTTCGAGCTCCCACGAGTAAAGTCCATCAACACATCCGGTCACAAATTTGGTCTTGTGTACGCTGGTGTAGGTTGGATCATCTGGCGCGATGAGTCTTACCTTCCTAAACATCTTGTCTTCGAACTCCATTATCTAGGTGGAACAGAAGAGTCTTACACTCTCAACTTTTCGCGACCAGGTGCTCAAGTCATCGCTCAATACTATAACCTCATCCATCTCGGTTTCAATGGTTACCGTCAAATCATGGAAAATTGTATGAGCAACGCCCGTCTCCTTTCCAAATCTCTCGAAGCCACTGGATGGTATACATGCGTCTCCGATATTCATCGCAAGAAAGGTGAACACACATTCCAAGGCCTAAGCGCCCCCGTCTTCAGCAGAGAAGACGAAACCTCCGCTGATTACAACGCCGGTCTCCCCGTTGTTGCCTTCCGTTTCTCAGACGAATTTAAGAAAGAATTTCCACACATCGAGCAAGAGACTATCTCCAATCTTCTTCGCGCTAAACAATATATTATTCCCAACTACCCACTTCCTCCCAACGAAGAAAAGACCGAGATTTTAAGAGTGGTAGTTAGGGAGAGTATGAGTTTTGATCTATTGGATCGATTGATCTCAGATATCTGTTCCACGACACAGAATTTGATCGATAATGATAAGCAGGATTTGAGCATTTTGAGTAAACAATTGACTAAGGGACATGGAAGCGCGGAGAAGAATCATGGAAGTGTGGGACATAAGCATGGAAAGGGACAAGGAAAGGGTGGTAACAGGCCAATGAGTGATGGAGTACACAGAGCGGTTTGCTAGATGATATGTGTTTATGATTTATGGGTATAAAAATAATAATGGTATTATATAAGAACAAATGTGCATGGTATTGGTCCTGAGTGTGATCGATTCGAGTGAGAAATGGATCAATAAGGCATTTTCTTTCCTTTCCTTTCGTATTCAGGACTTCGATAGCAATTCAATGTTTCTTGCTATCTCCTCATCTATCTACTGTCTAGGTACGTACTTACACATACTATCATATCCCAACTCATAAAACCATCACTTTATTCTAAAACTCTTCAACGAAACCACCCCGTATAAGGTGCCTACTACAGGCGTCTATACTCGAGTACCTAATCGGTGACCTCTCGTTAACCCCCTTAACACAATTTTCAAGCCTCGAATCCCAAGTTCAGCTTCAATACTCATCAGGTAGGGAGGTATACTCAGTGCACATACTTCCTTGCAATACCTTCCCTCTTTCCCCTACTCTCGTTTATTAATCTGTTATTGTCCAGATGTACGAGTAGATAGATCCCTGAGTGATATTCTAGAATCGATTTTTTTTGGTATTTTGTGTTTTGTGTTTCATTTACAACCTGCTATTCACTGTTCGGAGATTGATGGATGACTTTAGCAGAAAAGAAAAGGAAGGAATAGATGGGTGTTAGATACAGGATCTTCTTATGTCTATCATCTAGTCTCAGACGATGATCTAATAAGAGCTGATACATCCGTACAATGCGGCTTCGAGAAGAATCAGATGAGAGGTTCATTGATTGAGCCTTCGCGTTTTCAATTCAATTCGAGTTGGATATCTGATCTGTACGTGATAAGATGGGAATCTTTGATATGTGTATTTGCACGAGCTGAAGATGCCTAGGTATATGTAATATTAAAAGTACTAGAATGACGATTCAAAGCAAGGAAGCACTTCATCCATTTTAATTCCCGGCCATCAATTTTTCCACAGCCCATTTAACGCTCAAATTCCTCAAATCACTATAATGCTGACCTACGCCCACAAACAGCACCGGTACATTCGTAGCATGCACCATGCTAACCAGGGTACCCACCATATCTCCCACGGTATCACATTTACTGATAATGAACCCATCTAGGGATCTGCCCTGGCCAAATGCTGCATTAAAGTTTCTTGCTTGCGCGACTGAATCTGTGCCAACGAGTGCTTCGCCTACCATGAGTATCTTATCCGGTTGAGCGAATTTAGCGAATTTTTCAAGCGAGGACATAAGTCGTTGATCATTGTGACGTCGTCCGGCTGTGTCGATTAGAACTACATCATAGCCTTCTTGAGAAGCGAAGGAGACGGAGTCTTTGGCTACGTTTGCGGCGTCTTTTCCGTAGCCTTTTTGATATAGTTCTACTTGGCCACCTTCTCTGGTGGTAAGTTCTTTCAGATTTCGTACGTGAACGGCTAATTGTTCGACGGCTCCGGATCTGAAGGTGTCGCAAGCTACGACGAGGACTTTGTACTTGTTTTGTAGAAGGAAATAACAGATCTTGGAAAGATTTGTGGATTTACCAACACCATTGACTCCGACAATGGACATGACATATGGCCTCTTTTTCTTCAACGACAAAGCTGGAGGTGAGACAATAGAATCGATTTCTCGAAGGAGATCAAGGGATGAGGTGGGAGTCAGAATTTTTCTTAGTGATGCCTCCATGGCTGTTGCGATTCTTGTTTGAACGCCTGCAAATGGTTAGTGGCGCTCTAGCGAAAATCATGTGTGCAATACATACTCTCGAAATTTCCAGTTTTCACTCCTATTAATTCCCGTTCTACACCCTCGCATAATCTCATCGCGGCTTCTCTTGCGACGTTCTTTCGTAATAAATGATCCTCCATTCCTTTCATGGCTTTATCCAAATCTGCCTTAGTCAAAGTCTTTCCTCCAACTACATTTCTAAATAATCCTCCAATAGCACTGAAACTAGATCCCACTAGGCCAGCTGCTGGGGCGCTAGACTCCGCCTTCTTCGCATTCGCGGAATCTAAAATCGAATGGACTTCGTCTTCAAGATCCTTCAATACAAACTGCCCCTTTCCAGTTTTTGAACCCCATGAGGTTTGTTCAACTCCCTCCACGGCGCCCGGACGACCTTCGTCCTCCCCAGAAGTAGCCCCGTTTGCGGGCGCAGAATAGTCGAGAGGGGTATCGCTATCCTCATCTGCCATTCCATCTGCATCCCACTTCCTTCCCTTCTTTGGTCCGGTTTTTACACTTCTACCCTTTCTGTGAGATTCGTCACCGGATGAAGCATACGTAGGGGTCTGGGCTGCCTTTCTAGCTCTGCGAGAAACCTTTCCACCCGGTCCTGCTTTTGCGCTCAATATGTGGCTCGCAGGTGTACTCGGTCGCGAATTAGGTGTTCCGAGAGGAGTCGAGTCGGGGGAAGGGATATCTTTGACATTATTCTTTGATTGTCCTATGGAATATTAGTAAGTTTGCGCTTGGGAGAAACTCTGGCGCATACCTCTCGAGGGCAATCCAGGCATTGGCGGAGGCTCATTGTCCGAAGTCGTAGAAATCAAAGGAATCGACTCTTCAAACGCAGAAGCCTCTGCAACTCTAGCGTCCTGATTCAAAGCACTCTTCTCCAACTCCCGCACTTGTTGGTCGAAATATTCATCGAAAGGACATTCTACAACAGTTGTGTGTGGTTTTCTCAATTGATCACCATATAAGTCCACGAAAATCGTCTTGACATTATCCACCAATTTGTCAATCCATGACAGATGTAGCAATGACCTGTACACAACCTGCAAGTCAAGTTAGCACAAGATGCCTCAAAAATTCCCTAGAATTAGTTGCGCCACAGGACTACTTTTGCATACCACAAATATTAACCCTAATTCTTTGCATGTTGTCCATTTCAAAGTATGCTGATCATGTTTGAAAGGAGGATTACTCGCAGCAGAGATATCATCTGCAACTCCGGCACCGGGTAAGGTTCGTTCTTCAATGAAGACATTCGTGATAAGGCTGTTAATAACCGCAGGGCTGACGGGGGAAAATTGTTTCGACCAGAGTACCACTCCAGAAGTAGTGAGGATCTCAAAAGCATCCAACATCTTGAGTATTAGAAATTCGTAGCAGCCGTGAGAGTCGTAACAACAGATTCGTAGAATGTAACACTGTGGCACTATTAAAAGGAGTCCATCAAAGAAGATTATGGATTCATATGGACACTTTCTTCTAAAAGCACGCAGAATGATTGTGCCAAGCATCACCGATAAGACGATAAACGTCGATTGATAAAGCGGCCGCCCTATCTGCTTATAGCAGCCACCCAAAGCTCAATGCTTTATGGAAATGTGTTCGACCTAGGCGCGATTCTTACTTGTTGTATGATAATTATACCACTTTCCACCCCCTTATTATTCCACTTCTCATACAATTAATCGCAGCAGACGCTATTCTTCTACTTCTGTCAGACCGTCAATATGCAAAGATCAAATTATGGGAACTTCCCTCCAGCTAACTCTCCCCCTCTTCATCACCCAGTACCTCAACATGTCTCTACAGTCCCTCAGCTACGATCACCTCCTCCCCCAATGCCGCAACAACAGCATCAATCAGGCTATGGAAACCCCTACCAACCACAAGCTCCAGGGAACGCTGGCGCATTCGGCGCATATGGAGGCTTTATAAATGATCCTACGGCGCAAATGGGATTCCAAGTTGGACAAACAGCTTTAAAACATGGAACAGAATATGTGGAACAGAATGTTAGTATATGAGGATACATATTGGAGACGAAGTTCTAACAACTAGATAGTTCAATCGATATGTCAATGTTTCGGCGCTGAAACATTACTTCAATGTCTCGAATGGATATGTGGTCAACAAGCTATTTTTAGTCCTATTCCCATGGAGACACAAGCCTTGGTCAAGGAAACAATCGATTGGTCCCAGTGGTCAAGAGGTGTGGTTTTTGCCTCCTAGAGATGACCTCAATAGTCCAGATATGTATATCCCAGGTATGATTAATTGCCCGCGCGCAAACTTCATAAATTGACCTCTTCACAGTAATGGCACTTGTGACTTATATCCTCCTTTCCACACTTTTGGCCGGCCTCAGAGGAGCTTTTCAACCAGAACTCCTTGGGTCAACGGCAGGATGGGCATTTTTTATTGTGTTTATTGAAATTCTGGGATTGAAGCTTGGATGTTATCTCCTTTCAATTTCCAACGAGTCCCAGCTACTTGATTTGGTCGCCTACTCTGGATATAAGTTCGTTGGAGTTATTGCCACTTTAGTCGTCAGTGAGATCATCAACGGCGGAAAAGGAACTGGCGGTTGGATTGGGTGGACTGTTTTCAGTTACACTTTCCTCGCCAATGCTTTGTTTCTGGTATGTTCCCCCCCCTAAATGTTATTTTTTCCGTGCCTCTGACAGATGTACCAGCTGCGATCCTTAAAATACGTTTTACTTCCTGAAAATACAACTGATGAGCGAGGGACCATGCAAACAGTTGCACGATCTCAGAAGAGCCGAAGGACACAATTTCTCTTTATCTACTCATACCCTGTACAATTGATCTTCATGTGGGGACTTACAAGAGCCTGAGTTAGTGGCTCGGATCTGGAATCAGTACTGCATTGGCGTATAGAATGACACTAGCGAGATCAAGGATATTGGATCGCTACTGGGTGGTATAAATGGGTTTCTGGTGAAAAGGCTAGGCTGGCACGACGAGGCAAATATGTAAGAATACAAGTTTCAAAATACCCAATACAAGTTGTTATATTACTGTTCACTAGCATTGATATCAATTAGTGATGGTTGCCACTGATATAGTTTTATTGTTCATGCGATAAACTTTTGATCTATCAGTAAACTATTGAGTGATAACTCACATTGTTAGTCTATACCAGAACATAAAGTGATGCTGTGGTCTTGATCGTCTTGTAGATGCTCAAATCGAATAGAGATTTTGAGAAGTGTTTCCCGTCCAAATTTGACGTGAATTGTCAGATAGATGAGCATATTGGAGTAGCGAGCTCGTCGACTTTGAGACCCCGGCCGACACGCACTAATCATAATGACATGTAAAGGACTTTTTTTTTGGTATGTTCTACATTGCAAAAGGCATTAAAACTAAATTTTATGTTACTGAGATAGAAGTGTTTTCAATTCTTCGTTGTGCCTCTCCTTTTCGTCTAGGGTACGCTCCAACAACAAAGCAGCTCAGTACTGCTGTAACTCTCAGAAACGCTGAATATTTAGCCACCAGCCATCAAGCGACTAACTACTATAGATATATCTAGAATGGACGTGAAAAGGAGGGGGTATGGGATAAGAAATCTGCCTGCCTGCTTTATCTCGCCCAGTATGGGCTCGAGTTTCATTTACCCGTTATGGATCTCACCAGTTGAAAGATCTTGCATAATTCTTGGTAACGTATTATTGGAACATGTCCATGCCTCCTGCATACATCTGGAGTCATTGCTCATACTGCCGCAATAATGGCATACTTCATGAAAAATAGACGGTAAAATCTCAGGACAACAGTAGCTACCCGTGCTGTCTGATGAGCTTAAAAATTTAGTGGTATCGCTATAGCAATGGTTGTGCTATTTGCGACTGCTGGGTATGACATACAGTAGACAATTGTAGAATACTTTGTTGAAACAACATTTACAAGTGACATCTGGAGTCATGAGCAACCTTCGAAGTAATTATTTCAAAGATGACTTCTAGTTTATGAGGGCTTTGCTAGGAGCTCCTCATTGCTCGATCTAGACACTACAGTATCTTGACTAGTCAGATTTCCACCTTGTAAAGCTTGAATAAATGAAAAGTGGTAAACAATATTAACCTCTGCAATTTGAAAACGCCTTCCCATGTCTTGTACTCTCATCTCAAATTGAGATTCGCAACTAACTAGGTACCTAATCAATGACAATATGCTTTTCCACTTCTGCGACCCCGACAATTTCAATCCCGTCATCACTTTTTTCGCTCAAAAGACTCCCAGCTATTGTTCCCGAATCCGTATCGTCCGCCTCGTCAGCAAGATCCACGACCTCTACTTGATGATCACTATCCTCAATGTGCACCCTGTCCATGTCGATATCTTCGCAAATATCCATTTTATCGTCCACCTCCCCATCCCCATCTCGGTTCTCATCCTCATCTCCATCTTCCTCATTCCTCACAACCCCATCTGTCACCTCCATAAACTTTCTGATTCCCTCAAACAACACCTTCGCCACAACTGGCGGCACCGCATTCCCAATTTGCCTTTTAATCCCATTCTGCCCAAACTGATGCTCTAACGGAAACCCCTGCAAACAAGCGAATTCTCGATCAGTAAATCCTCGTTTTCCGCTCGGATGCCAGTTATCACCACCACTGGTGGTCATTGTGCGTGGAAGAATCGCGTGGGGATTATATGGTCTGAGATCTTTTTCTGGAAGAAGTTGAGGTGAGTGATTTGCTGCTGATTTGGGGATTTCGCGGAGAGTTTGGGAGACAGTTTTAAAGGATTTGGTGTTTTTGAGACATGGAGACGAGGAGTGTGTTGGCGGTGGCATGGGGGGAAGGGGCTCGCCTGGGCTAAGAGGCTATTAGTCAAACTGTAAGAATGGAACACTTCCTAAGGAAACTCACCATGATGCGATAACAATCAAACGGAATCGTCGTTGTGGAAGCCCCTAAATAATTAGTCAACAAATTGAGCTCTCTGAGCGTAAAAAACAGGAGGAACTTACCCATTGAGCCAAAGGCACGATGGCCCACCTCAACGAAAACCCACAACTAGTAAACATACAAATCAAACTCGAAAAATACCCTCTAAACCTCGGATATAAGATCCCAAACGTCTGTTCCAACGTTACAACCCTGGGTTTCGCAATTTTGATTACCGCAGCTACAGCAAACAAACTCGCAGTATTCATCTCATCATTCTTACCCTCGACTGTATGCGCAGGTGAAAAATATTGACACGGAGGTGAAAGATGGAGAATATCCACTTTGACGTCATTAGGGATGTCTGAAGAACATGGGGAAGAAGTAGCTAGAGAAACGAAGCGTTCTGAGGACATCTCGTAGCAAGTCGCACCGGGAAAATTGAGACGCCAGGTTGTGCAAGCGTGTTGATCAAAGTCAAACCCCCATTTTACGCGAAGACCTGCCATGACGGCACCACGTGTGGTACCGCCTGCTCCACAGAATGCATCGCCGTAAGTAAAGGTTTGTCCAGGAGCTAGAGCGAGTGATTCTTTCAGTGAGGGCGGTCTTGAGCTGTGCACCGGAACTAATGAGGAAGATCGGGAATGGTGAGACGATAGGTCGACAATTCCGCTAGGTGGCGGAGAGGCTAACTCGGATGAAGATATATCGATTTGAGGAGGAATTTTTGAAGATGGAGCTGGGGAGAAGGGCAGTGGAATACCAGCCTCAGGATAGGGACCTCGAGTGTTAGGGGCACTTCTTCTTGGTAAAGTCAAGCGACCCCTCAATCTTGGTCGAACGCCTCTGTTGAATCGAGAGCCTCTAGCTGGTCTTCCAGTGTCACGAATCTGTTGTGTATAAGCCAGCTTGCTTTCAGGTTCACTCTTTGGAACCGTCTCTGATAATGTCCCAATGTTGTAAGAGTGCTTGATATATTCTTTACCGTTAAACTCGAGCTTGATCCGACCTAGACGCTGCCTAATCTGTTCGATATCGTCCTCGGGCACTTGGCGGGCTCTTTTTGCTGGTTTGTTGTCTTCTTGATCACTATCTCGATCTGAAAAGGATGAGAAATCCGACTTCCGTTTGGTTTGAATTACACCTGCTTCGTATTCTTGGGATCTAGCAGGTGAAGAAGCGCCATAATCATCATCGTCGTCGTCCTCGTCGATGATTATGAGTGTTTCGGGACGACTTTCAGTATCATCGACCACGGCAGGATTTCGAGGTTGTTGAACTTCGTCCAATGTTTCTTCTCCATCAATATCGTAGCATTCTGGTACGTAAGTACCACCAGGGACCGTTTCTCCACGCCATTCGGTTCGAAGTTGGGTGTTTGAGGCCAGATATGATTGCGTGCTTTGATGTACTGATGAAAACCACTCCTCGGTGATCCGTTCTAAAGTTCTCTCCGCATATATGTTCTTTTCTCTAGCTGAAGCTGATGCATATTTACAAGTATATTTCCAGCGCACAGTAAGCCCCCCTTTGTTGTACGTGTCTTCATCGGTCCAGGTAGTATCACGATTCAGGTTGCGATACTCTGGATAGTTGTGATTTGTCCAACGAAGACTACGTAGAGTTTTTGCAGAGCTCAATGGTACTTCGACCAGACCTTGCTCTTCTGGTGCCCGTGGATCATCTAAGTCAATTTCATAACATAGACAGACTTCGTTCATTTTCTTTTCCAGCATGCCGTTCAGGAACTTGCATCTTTGTAATCGGAATCCCCGAATAGTGATGGAAGCATTTTGGGTGTTGTCAAGACTAAGGTCACGAATATCTTCAGGCTTGACGTGCTTCAAAATATGCTTAATGTAAATAAAATCGCCATCCTCCAGTTCTACAGTTTTCGCTGGTCTTAAGATGAGCTTTCCGTGCAAATACGTTTCGCATTCGAAATAAGGGCTGACAATTGGAGGATTGCGTAATGGAATGACTTTGAGTTTCGGCTGGGGTTTCGACTTTTCACTTACACTAACTGAGCGCAAGAACTCGAACTCGGGTTTCTCTAAGAGTTGGGATTCGAGCTTGAATTCGAAGTCATCGCTGTCTTCGATTATAACGACGTTATCACCTGTGTGCGAGGTCATATCTTGGGCAGTAGACGTTTTCTCTTCGTCTCCGTCCCCCTCATCTGAAATCGAGATCAAACTTGCATTGGAAGACCGATGCTCAGGCATAGAATGAGTATGAAACATGTTCCGAGAATTAGCAACCATTTCGCTGCGAGGGCTGAAAACGCCTTCTTTAGTACCCGGTTGTCTTGAGAGACGAGTGCGATCTTGTGATTTTCCCTGATCGGTCGTTGCTTCAGCAGCGATAGTCCAGGGCCTTGACGATTCGTACCCCTCGTCTTGGAGTATGAAGCTTGGAAGACTGGTTGAGTCACTGCAAACTTTATCTCCAGAGCTATTGCTCTCTTCGGGTTTCCTGGTACTGAAGACCATAGGATTCGTCAAGTCAATGGAAGGAAAATTTGCTGAATGGCCAGGTGCAGGAGAATTATCTAATTGGGATCTAAGGGTTGATCCTGTGAGACGTTCTCTGATATTTGGAGGTGAAGCTCGATTTATGATGTCGGCGTTTAAAAAGTGTGTTGGGGATATACCGGGAGCTTTTGCGAGGTATCAGCATAGATATACCTGTGAGAAAAGAGGACGAGAGCAAGCAAAACTAGGCCGGGCTAACCTACCTCGTTCTAGAAACACCACCTCATCTCTGTCGTCATCTTCAATTATGACAATAGCAACATCATCGTCGATGACTATTGCCTGATCCATTGCCACTTTCAAAGCCTAGAGAGATGATATTGAATGAAGTTGAATTATGTCAGTTGGTAGCAGATCAAACAAACTTGCCGTGCAGGTTTCTTCTGGATGATAAGATCTTCTTCACTTTGGGCGATCGATTATAATATCCAAGTCCAGTTGCTTCTATTTGATCAATGCGGCAAATTGAACATCCTTGAATCATAGATTTGATGGAAAAGCAGCTTTCAATATATGTTTTAGCTGCTTTGTTGTGAACTATTCCCGCGAATTGCTCATACTTAGACCACATCATCCTGAAAGCAAGGGATCTGAATCATCTACACAAGGAGTTTATATTGCAATGACAAAAGCAGGAAAAAGCAAAGTTATTACTATTCAGATAAGGCAATAAACGTGAATATGTTGTCTGGTCATTGTGAAGTGAAATATGATGGTTGTTATAATTGATCGGGACAATTACACTATCTCATCTAACATTACTAGATGGCATTGTCTTGTTGCTCATAGAGTGCTCATAGAGTGCTCGTAGATGAAAATTGTTATGATTCTAGGGATAGATGACCATGCCACCTGCACTCTTTAGTTTTGTTGTCTATGAATACCCATTTGAGTAAAAGAAGTTTCCCAAAAGATTCATGATCTACCTTTGTATCACCAGATGATGATGGGCAACAAAAAGCTTTCAAAGATGATGACAGCACTGTAGAACTTTCTTGGTCAGGGTGTATCGAAAGCAACAACCAAAATGAAGATAATAATTCCTAGAAAACAAGATGAATTATCCAACATGGTTGATGAAAGTAGGAGAAGAAAATGAGGCTAAAATCAACATCAGGCTAATTGGGGCGACTTGCATTCAGGCCCCATTGTTCCCACGATGAGGGAGTGGAAGAATGAACTCCCACTGCCCTCAACGTAACTGTATACTGATATTTGAATTCGAAGACGATACGAGGTCTGAATACATGAAATAGACGCGAGAATCGAAGCTGCTCTCTCATCATACATGTGGAATCAATGCTTGAACACATTTCCCACATTGACATCCTCATTTTGTCTTCTACTCCTCCAGCTGAGAGTGTCATAAGTCAACTTTGGGAATATGACCGGTCTCCCAGTCAATTGAAGTCGTACTCTTACAAGAATAGACCTTGTTACACGAAGGCCTTGTCTTCCCGTTCAATTGTACTCCATTGGATCTCCGCAATATATATTCCAAGTACTTTTCGCATTTCAGTCTTTATCAATTACCGTAGCAACATCATGATTGAAACCCCAATCACACATATGGTATGAAACTCTAAACAAGAAGCAGAAAACAAGCAATATAAACAAAGGAACAAATTGGCAGCCTTGAAAACCAGATTCACGGCCCTCATGCATACCTAGATTAAACAATCCCGGACGACTTTCATTTCCCAATTAATTTGTTGCACATCTCAACTTTGAAGCCCCGAAAGTCCAGGCAACACTGGGGACGGAATTGGTGCGCCGGATTGAGCCTTTCAGAATGTGACAATCCCAAGCTTTCGAGGTTCTAGAACGTGATCCCTGATGTTTAAGGCTGAAAATTTATGAGAGCTTGACAACGTATCGAGGTAAGACATAGCAGAGAGAGCTACCGAGACTTCCACAAAAATAATCCCTGCAGCTCAACTCCATCCAACTTTCCTTCCATTTGGGAATTTGCAGCTGTCTCTTTATTCAGCAAACAGCTTTCCGATCGGAAAGTTTCCAGAAAAATCATGGCAGATATGCGTGCACCACCCACTCCCACGGCCATGCTAATCGGCACCGCCATCATAGCCGGTCTCAGTGGATATATGATTGGAATTGCGTCTAGTCTTGGATTCTTCCCAATTCCTTTTATGTCACGGGCACCCAAAGAACGAGGAATCGCGCATTACGACGATGAGGAAGAGAGCGAGGAAGAAGATATCGATGCATCTATATTAGACCATGCGCCCAACTGGTCCAATGGATTCGAAGCTGATAGACGAGATGGATTACGTGTAACACAAAACGATGATACGAAAAAGAGCGAAAAGAAGAAGGAGAAGAAGGAGAAGAGTGAAGGCGGAATTGTGGACACCGGAGAAGAATGTAAATTGGTCTTGGTTGTGAGAACGGATTTGGGCATGACGAAAGGTGTGTTATTGATTCCATTCCAGCTATCTACAATATTGAGATACATTACAATCTAACAACTCACTCTCTAGGAAAAATCGCTGCGCAATGTTCCCATGCCACACTCGCCTGCTACAAAACTATCTCGCGCCAACCCGCCAATGCATTGATTCTACGCCGCTGGGAACGGGAAGGTCAGGCAAAGGTCGCGCTGCAAGTAAAATCTGAAGATGAATTACAAATCTTACAGGCGCAAGCTATAAGTTTGGGGGTTGTGGCCGAGCAGATTGCGGATGCGGGTAGAACGCAAATTGCGAGTGGGAGTCATACTGTTTTGGGAATTGGTCCTGCGCCAAAAAGTGTTATTGATCAGATTACTGGCAAATTGAAGTTGTTGTAGACGAAGATGATACTGGCAGATCCAAGGGGTTCTGCGAATGAAGCTCTGGAAAGAGCAAAGGCGGGAGACCAAAACTTCAAGACGAATATCATGAATACTTGGGATTCGGATGCTCCCGAGCACAGGATTAGGGGGAAGAAAGGTGATCTGAAGGAATGTTGATTGATTCAAGACTTATGGGGATGAAGATGTGAAAGACATCGAAACTATGAAACGAAGCATAGAAACTCAACAGCATAGCATTGCTGGCGTTGCGGATGATCGAGGGTATATTTGTAGACACGAACAGGCTTTGGAATCAATTCATACTGAAGCCTCGACCGGAGTGGTTCTGATCGTTATACAAACTTTCTTTGTGTAATTCATATATATTCTCACCTCAATAATGTGACTTTATTTAGTGATATGTATCGGGATGTGAGTCACCTCAGTTCTTTACTTTTCAGTGTTGCATTTGAGAATGTAACCTTGTAGTGTTTTCGTGCAGCACAATATCATGATCTGTCTGGCCAGCAAGTGAAATCAGATTTTACATATAGCCAGCCTACTACGCACCATAAGCCGAAATTACGTCCCAAAGAAGATCAATGTGCAGTTGATGTTATCATTAAACTTAAACGCTGGCTGAGCATATCATACACAATATTCTTTCTTCTACAAAGCTCCACCAAAATATTCGTTGTAAACAGCACATCTTCTGCTGCTCCAAGATACTTTTGCTTTCATTTTCTGGCGCAGGTTATCATTTACCTATAGTTCATATTAGTTAAATGGGTCTTAAAAAGTCGGATTAGAGTGGTCAATTGGGATTGTTGTGACGTTGGGGTTGTAAATTGCGATTCAAACACCTCAACTGTGCTTGTTGAGAGACACACATAAACTTACATTCTTGATCCCTCAACTACTTCAAATCATCATCACTGCTCTTAATCAACTGATGGTTGCTTGTAACCAAGGGCTTCTCAAACTTGTACTACGAGAGAAAGTCAGTGCTCGCTTCGACACCTTGGATCGAGCACTTCAGTTTACCTGAAATCTTCTCAAGAGCAAGCCTATCTTCTTCCTCAAAGGAGTCTTTCTCGACGGCTTATACTTTATCTGGGGAAGTTCATCGACTGGACATGCTAATGCAGCTCTTAGCTTATCAGCATGTGTTCGAATACCGTATTGAGATGCTTTCAGGCTGCCTTGTTGGCCGATGTGTGTTCCCGCTGGTGAAATTTGTATTAGCGAATCTTGACTACCAGTCAGAGATAGACTCTTGCTGTTGCGGGAAGGCTGGTGATTTGGCATGACGCGTGGGGAAGCATATGGACTGCGTTGTTGTTGGCTGATGGGCGAGTGGAATTCACTATGATAGCCATGCAAAGCTGGGCTGTCGTTTTTAGAAACGTATTGGGATCGAATAGGAGTCGTAAGGGTGTACGTCTGATTTCCATTATCTGGAGGGATCCCGCGTTCACAGATATAAGATGGCGAATTTGATGATCTAGTTGTATCCCTGGCTCTAATAGATTGACTACTAGCTTTAGCAGTTAGACTTTCACCGTTGGATGGGATCTGCAGTAGCAAATTTGTTGTTGATTCAGACTTGGCAAGATGCAGAACCGCATTTTCAGTTAATGCGCCTTGTTCTTGTTTCAACGATTCACTGAGTAGGGTACCACAGTTTGGACATCCTTTACAGCATGCAGTGCAAGGTCCTAGAGTTGTACTGTCTTTGAAACAGAGGGAACAGAGAAAATCGCCAGTACAGTATTCCGGTTTAGTGGCGTCATGATCCTCGTACACCTGGAAAGGCTTTTTGTGCTTTTTATTTGGCATTATGGCGATGACAGATGGGGAATGCGAAGGAGATGTTTTCTCAATTGACCATCTAACTAGATCGATGAGCATCAAATAGTTGTTGGGCCGAATCGCACTGGTCACAGACTCGAAAGAGGTTGTAAGAATAGCTAAGACTTAAGACTCAGGTGCATGATGTAAAGAACTCTATTTTCGAAAATCGGAACGCAAGTGACATGAGCTATAGGCAATTGAAGAAGTTTCCTCGAGTATCAAAAATGGAAGGCGCAAGACAAGAATCGGTCCTGATGCTGAAGTAACATACGAAGGTAGGTACGACTGTCATAGATAGACACATGACTGATATATACAGGTTGTTACCAGGTTGTTCCTTCTTTGGCTGTAAACGGGGATTTACAATATTGGGAAAGTGTGGTTCAACTTGGACGACTAAACATCATGCTTTGCACTTTCCTAGCACTGAATTTGCCAACCTAACCTGACTTTTACTACAGTCCTTTTATTTGAGAGGCATTCATATTCCAAACTGAGCAGACGAGTCGTATGTGATACTGTGAATTCCCTGCCAAAACTTGGAATTAGCATTGAATCACAACACAACGTTATTGCATATAATTTTCCTGCATGAGGAGAAAATGTCACGACAACTGACAAACGGTTCGCTCTCAAGATAAAGAGCTAGTCTCTTCTGCATTCGCTTAGGCTTAGTACAGGGGCTATTGAATTGAAGTCATTCACCTACGTTCATACAGTGAACGATATTGAGTCTAGGTGGATCGTGTTCTCCTGAGGCTACAATTCAATAACTATACTGAAAAGAAAATGGTAATATACCCAACTTTTCTAGTGTCCTTTTACCAGCAATGCATCGATTCTGTGCGAGCCCATAATGTTATGATGTTACCACGCAGGACTCCAAGTCTGTTGTTGAAGTTCCTACAGTATCTTCTTCACTTACGTGAAGTAGCAAACGCATGTTTGACGATGGAGAAATCAAATGCTATCCATAAAGCATATTCTCATCTTATAGTATCGAAGGTTGTGGCTGTGTATAAATGCGTACGTCAAGCGTTTTTTCAATGACAGAATTTTCGGTGCCGGGCCTCACAGTGCAAAATTAATCACCAACCAATCAAACCTTGGAATAAATCATTACGGATATCTCGACCCGGGAACATTGCGGAATATTTTATTAAAGGACCCTTGGTCGTGACTGTACTGGCGGTCAGCCCTCTTTTTGTTATATAAGACATTTTTCTGTTGGAGTTAGGCCTGTTGCAGGTCTTGACCTCCTTTACAAAATTTGGAGTTTTGTTTATAAGGCCTGGGAATACCCTGAGTTATACTATACCACCTTGAAAATCCTTGTTGCTTTTGTATGCGCCGCTCACCCGATCCTCCCGAACTCAATTGCCAAAAATGCCTAGCAATAATTCTAAAAATTCGAATAATTCGGATGACCCGAAAGATCAATCACGGAACAGAAGAAGACATCCAGTGGGAGAAGAAGCCGATGAGGAGACATCCATAAACGCTAGTAACAATGGTGGAATTTCTTATGGTACTACATCGCGAAGCCATGCATACGCACCAATCAAAACTGGAGAGCAAGTACACGGAAAACACCCTTTACAACGACGAGAATCTGTTATAGAAGAAGAGAACAATGAAGATCTACAAATTGAAATCCCAGCTACAGAGCCGGAAAAGGAGGGACCTGTAGCTTGGAGTAGTTTGCCGCACAAGAGACAATTAGCTATTCTTACCTGCGCGAGGTTATCCGAGCCCCTTGTACAGACAAGTTTGAGAGTAAGTTCTAAATTCAATCTTGAGAGCACTGAAATATGATTCATTTTTCCATTCTAAATTCTTAAAATATTACAAGACACTAACATATACAAAAGAGCTATCTATTCTACCAATTAAAATCTTTTGATCCGTCACTACCAGATTCAACCATCGCATCACAGGCAGGTATTATGGCTGGGTCATTTGCCTTGGCTCAACTGACTACTGCTATGTTATGGGGTCGATTTTCAGATCGGTCGGGTAGAAAGAGAGTTCTATTGATAGGTCTGAGTGGTACTGCAATTTCTTGTTTGGGGTTTGGATTTGCACAGAACTTCTGGCAAGCATTGATTTTCAGAATGATCGGTGGTGCACTCAATGGAAATGTAGGTGTGATGAGAACCATGATTAGCGAGATTGTCAAGGAAAAAAAGTAAGAATTTTACATCTTCTGTCTCCGAATATCCAGACCACTAACAGCGTCTAGATATCAGAGTCGTGCTTTCTTAATATTGCCCATGTGTGGTAATATTGGAACCATCATTGGGCCAATCTTAGGTGGTATCTTGGCCGACCCAGCAGGAAGTTACCCAAGTGTGTTCGGAGGTATCAAATGGCTAGAAAAGTACCCATATGCACCTCCGAACTTGCTTAGTGCCTTGTTTCTTGCCTCCGCCTGTCTTGCGGTCATATTTGCTTTAGAAGAAGTAAGAATTCTCGTTGTCTCTGCATGAAGTAAAGCTTTGCTAACTAATATAGACACATGAAATGTATGCCCACAAAGAAGACTGGGGCATCAATGCCGGTCGAGCTGTCAAGCATTTCTTTCGTCGTCTTCGAAAAAGAAACTCCAGTAAGGGAGAGTATACTGCTATTTCAAGCGGTGCTTCTTCGCCAACTATCGGACCTACGCCAATTACTCCTAAATCTCCGAAGCGAGTTGCTCCTCGGTATACGAATCGACTACCGTTCTGTCAAATTTTCACATATAATGTGGTATGCACTTTAGTCTCCCATGCCTTATTAGCATTTTCGATGGGAACTTTCCAGAGTATCTGGTACTCATTCCTTAGCACCTCCGTGTACAATCCTTCGCAACCTTCCAAGTCTCTTCCTGCAGACTACACCCCACATCCACCTTTCAAATTCACCGGCGGCATTGGTCTTCCACCCCGCGACGTTGGTCTTGCCATGTCTATTCTAGGTGTGATTGGCATCACTATGCAACTATTCTTATACCCTATGGTAAATACTCGTCTTGGCACCGTCCGCAGCTGGCGCATTTTCCTCTACGGTTTCCCAATCGCCTATACTCTCGCCCCCTTCCTTTCTCTAATCCCATCCTCGTCTCCACCCCCATCCCAAAAGACCGGTCCCATAATCTGGATCTCTCTAACCTTCGTCCTACTCATCCAAACCATCTCTCGAACTTTCGCCGGCCCCGCAACTACAATTCTCATCAACAATTGTTCGCCGCATCCCTCTGTTCTCGGTACTATTCACGGAATAGGACAAACCGCCAGTAGTGCGGCAAGAACCGTAGGACCTGCTCTAGGTGGTTATCTTTATGGAGTAGGATTGAGCCATGGATATGTAGGACTTGTGTTTTGGGTTTTGGCGGGAATGGCAGGAGTGACTTGTTTGGCGAGTACGTTTGTGAGGGAGGGGGACGGACATGAGATCATTTTGGAGGGAGATAGAGAGGCTGAGGAGGAGGCGAGGGTTAGGAATAGGGAGTTGGGGTTTAATGTTTAATTTTTGGTGGGCGTGAAAGGATTAAAGGGAAGGTATCATATGACATGATGATATGAAAAATGCATATAGAAAGTGGAATGTATCTACTACGATTTTGAAGATATATCGTCAAAATAAAACATGACAAATGCCAACTGCCTTCTTGTGTGTTCAAAATGAATTTTGTCACTTAGGGTGAGTTCTTGTAGTGTATCATTTTGATACTCCAAATGCTCTGACGATCCGGAAATGTGAGATTTCGAGTGTACACTGTTCCATTGCATTCATAAAAGAAATATAATCAAATACCCCAAAATGCCACCCTATTTTATGTTGGGCAACCAGACCTTACATAATTTCTTGATGCGTAACCCTTTTCCTCCGCGGCTCATGACCCGAACCAAACGCCGTCATTATGCTCCATTATCTTTCATCAGTGTCCCGAATGTTTACCCTATGTGAAAATGACTACCATTCCTTATACCCTTAAACACGCCATGCGCCTTATTTACCATATTCAATATTCCCTATATCACCCTAATTGATCTTCGCCCCTTTAAATAAAATCCAACGCCATTTGTCGATTCCCGAATCGATCTCAATCCTCAAACAAATTGCGTCCCCTGCTGCACCGGCAAATTATGCGACGACTGGCCCGGGATTCTTTGCTGAGAGATCTGCTGCTGATGTTCTCCCGCATGATAAGGTGGAGGCACCCCAAGATTGGAGTTCATATTCAAATTCATATGGTTAAGACCGATATCATACTGTGCCTGTGGGTTTCTCCACGGCTCTGCTTCGTAGCCTTCTACTTCCCCTGTGATCTCTTTGATCTTCTTTGCTTGGCGACGTTTGTAGCCCCAGAAGAGAACGGGGGCGCAGATGATGACCATGAGAAGGGTGCACACTAGAAGTGCCCAGTCGAATTTGGGGTTGAGTGCGAGGGGGAACCCGCTGGGTTTGTGTTAGATTTGATTCTATGGGTGAATGGGAGGGGACTCACATGAAAGCGTTTATGATTCCAGCGGGGACAATAACGCGACCTAGCCAAACATGTATAGGGGCAAATTTGGTGGTGGCCGAGGTTTTCTTGTACATTCGATGGTGAAGAAACCCAAGAATCCATTGTCCGATCATGGCTATGATAATAATAAGGCCGAAGATTTGATGCCCAGATTTGAAACCTTTCGTCTGCAATGATGTTAGAGAATGATTACCAGGGACTGAGATAACCTATCATACCCGATTATAAAGTGTACCCAACTTCGCGCCTAATCCAACCCCTATGAGTGCAATTGCAAGAGATATGGTTTGGTTGAGAGCATGCCACCTGGGGCTATTCAGAAACCTCAAAATGACTATACCCAATGGTAAAAGTCCAACAAATACTAGGACCATCAAAACAGCATGAGCAGCGGATGAGATGTTGCTGTCCCCTTTCTGAAAAATTTCGATCGTGCCTTTGGAATTTGAAGTTGGAATGGCAGGGACACCTGATGTACCCACCGCTTTCGATAAATCCATGGAAAAAACTCCATAAGAATCATGTCTCTTGACATCAGCGTGCAACGAGTTTGATTTCAGGGTTCCGGGCGGTCCATTTGCCCATATGAAAGTTGCATTTTGATTTGTTGTCGGACCTAAGGATCCTCCTTTCCACGAGGTACAGTTTAGACATCTCCCATTCCACGTGAGAGTGTCGTTGGAAATTCCCGTGCCAGCAAGAGATTCTACCACGATATCTGTGGTATGCGATGGTTCACTCTCCCCGGAAGCTATCCGAGGGCTGAGAGTTACATTCTTTCCGGTAGAATCGGCATACATCATAAACATAAGGGAATCTTTCATCTTGTTTGATCCCATGCCAACAGCCTTTTTCTTGCGATTAGATGGAACAATTTGCACGTTTGGATTTTCGAACTTACTATCCAGGAGCAGCTGCTCGGACCTGATATGCTGAAATACAGATCATTGTTTGTATTCTTCTCCGGTATGTTGAGAGCAAATGTGACGCTCGTATCATCTGCAACAAATTCTGCTGCAGTTGTTGATATGGCATTGACTATCGAGAGAACTAGCGATACTTTTCGAAGCTGTCAGCGTCACTCTATCCCATATTGCCCCTCGTTGGTGAGTCACTCGGGCCTAACAACCCCGAAGCGAATCCCCGGCATTTCTTTGGTACATACCCGCTGTCGTTCCCAAAATCATTCGAACCATAACTTATTTATTTATCTAAATATTATTTCGTATGTTTGATTTCTCAAAAAGATATGGAGCTACAACAATCATGAAGAGATGAAGGATCAAGTTAACCTTTTCTATCTCTTCCACACTCTCTCAATGTTACTTCAATATATGGGACATTGGAACAAATCTATGGCCAACACCTTGTTTTGCCGCTGAAGTGTCAAATTTGTCTTCTAGCCGCCGTGATCATTAACCTATAAGATCGCGCATCAGCCTACCATCTCAAAGACAGGAAACACCGAGTGTGTGATTGGATGGACACCTTTTACGAGGATGCCATTGAACCTTATTGCATATCGAATGCCGACATACGCGTGCAAATATAGCATCGATTAAATGCAATGCGACAACGATATTTCTATCGGATTATTAATAGATTTATTTGAGTTGCATGGAAGTATGCGATTATCGAATCACAGGTAAATTTGGGCCAAATTCGGATTTCCCAACGTTCGACCTCCTGTCGTTGGTCCAGTAGTCAAATTGCTCGTTTCCTTTTGTATCCCGTTTCAATTTCTCAACGTATCAAGAAAATTCGTCATCTCGTGCGACTTTGCTATCTTTGGTTGTATCTCCAATGGTTTGTTCTAGGATGCTTCCAGAATTTTCACGTTTCTTGCGTCGAGCATTACAGCCAGTGCTAAAAGGCTTCCAAGGGAAGTCAACCAACAAGAATGCTAACCAAATAAGATTACCTTTTCGTCACTAAGAAGAATGGAAAATTAGAAGCCTTTTTGTTCGAATCTGCGAAAGTATACCCGGCATGTCATACTGGCAAAGTTTGAGGATGGGATGAATTCTTCTGAAGTCCACAGCGACCACCAAAACTTCCCGATCAACTCACATTGTGAAGCTCGAATAGTTATATATATAACTTAGTAAGGGAAACTTCTCAGTCTCACTGGGTACCAGTGTTGCAAAGTCGAGGGCTAATACGGTCCGTCATCTTTACAATAGCCTGAGGAAAGCGGTGCTAGATTCGTTGTAAGCAGGTCTTCTTTTCTAGTCTCTCATGTCCTTCGAGGATCTTTCTGCTCAAGTTTGTTCATGTTGAATTTGGCTGGTATTTGAAGCTATATGGGCATTTCAAGATCATGTGGATGTTGAATGTCTAAAGAATAGATGGTGTCAGATGGACATTCAAGGCTTTAGATGCTGGTGAGATCTTGGATCATATCGATTTCTTGATGTGAATGGTAACGTCGACAGTCATGTTAAACTCATGGTCAATGACTATAGTTTCACTGTCATCGGTATGGATCTAGTCCTTATCATTCGTTACTTCACTAAGGTCCTGTCTATGGGTATGAGACCCCGGCACGATGTAATCATCAACGCAAGAGAAAGCTCTCATCTATCAACGATTAGGAATATTTCGTATTCGAGACGATAGAAATCATTCCGCATCCGATTATTGATGCTCATACTAATTATACCAGGGCTTGGGTGGTTGATGCATTGCCATATTCGGTAGTATATGGGTTGAGGGGGTTTACGCTATGAAATGCTCATAGATTGTGGGGAGGATGGATGAGATTGAGGGGTCGATTGATCTAGAGGGGTTGAATTTTATCTGGTTGGCTTGGGATACGATTGCGAAGGCGACTGCTTTAGATTTAGTAGGACGGTACCGTTGATTGAAGTTTTAATTTCTTTTATTGTTACTATGTTCGAGGTACTAGGTACTAGGTAGGTACAGAGTACCAGAATTTTCAATAGAACTTATGAATGCTTATGAAGAGAGTCACGCTGAGAAGCTTGAATAATGTAAATTAGCAGCATACTGACTACTACTGTGCCCATGCCGATCAAATGTAACTATACGGATGCGTTCACCGTAGAGGTTGCCATCTGAAGCTATTCCCGAGATCTGAACATACAATCTCAACCAATCACCTGCATGAAGTTTTTCTACAGTTCTAAGCGGCGACGAGGCAAGCAAGCTAAACATACCTCATACCTACCTACATTGAATAATCCCTCCCTTGCTTATGAACTGCATGCAATGCCACCAATTAGATGATCCGGGGAATACGCCCCGAGCCTTCATCGAAAAGTAAGGCGTGCAAGCGTTTATCAAAACTTTGCATTGTGTTAACAGTTGCTGAAAGTAGCAATCTTGGGCTTGGATATTAATTGGATTTATGGTACATCAAGACGCCATATATGCAGAGGACTGCAAGCTCTAAGGATCTGATATGACTCTACTGGAAACGGAATTGGTTGATGAACTTTTAGGTCTTCTAATTCATCAATCTACTTCCTCTTGCGTTCCTGTTTTTTTCCCTCGTTACCCCACACACCAATTGCTGTTGATTTCTACGAGTAGTGTTATGTAGAACCAAACTTCTCAACTTCCTACCTACCTACCTACTTATTAACCTTACCAACCTAGTAATAAACTTGCGTACCATCTTCAAAATTTCCTGTTGCCTTTCCTTCTCCCCTCTCTTATTTCAATCAACCAATTTCCTAGTTATTTCCAATTTGTTTCTTTGTTATGTTTGCTGGCTTTTCGAATCGATCCATCTACAGTCAGTACCTTAAGGTTACTACATGCGACGAACCATCAAGTCAGTTGTCAATCTTACCTCTCTGATTGCTAAGCTGATACAAATATTAATTAATGGGGCACAGATAATAACCCTTGACATGCACTGAAATTTATTAATTGCGACGCGTCGACAGCCTTACCTTTTACTTCAGCGCGCCTTGATTTTTTGGATGTTTTATTTAAACCTCGAGTCCCATCTCTGCTGTGCTCTGCTCTGCTCAAGTATTGAACTTTTCGAATCCATCGCATTCATTGCCATTTGCAATTTGCAATTTAATAAGGCTGGAACCTCGAAAAGTATTTCTTATCGCGATTCTGAACTTACGAACACCTGCCCTCTAATTTCTTCGATGCGACATTTCCTACTTCTTCCTTTTTGGCACCTATCTTCCTATGGCTGCCTCTCACACTGCGACCGTTCCGGACACGCCAGACCAATATAGAAGCAACAGTATTAACAATACAATTGGGAGAACACAATTGGGTGGAGCCTGTAATTATACGGACCTGAATTTCGGAACAAAGTGTGGATGTTATGAATTCTGGGCTCAACCTCAGAATTCGACGGCCAGCGCAATATTAGAGAATGGAGGGTTGCCAAGAGCGGAAGTCTGCGCATGCGGACATCATCTTTGTTTTCATGGTCGTAAATCTTCACAGCCAACAGAGGACCAGCGATCACGAGCTTTAAGTAATGTCTCGGGACTCAATTTGGAGTCTATTACTCCTATGGCTCAAGTGAACCGTCAGCCATCTACTCCCAAGAATCTCAACGGACCTGAAAATGACAACCTGGACCCCGCTCGGCGAAGTATCCAGGAAACCCTCGAATGGAGCCGGCTTGTACAATCTGAAACGGGACCAGAGGAACTCCCGCCAATTCCATCGCAGTGCTTCTTGCCCTCAGAGACTGCTTCAATGAGCTCGAGCCAGGCTAGGCGGCCTTTCTTTGGCTTGGGGCTCAATACCTTGAGTCATATTCCTCGACTCAACACGCAATTGCAAGCTGTACAAACAGGTAAGGGACGACCTATACAGGCTTATAAAACCTCTGATGGTCGAACATTTCTTGAAAGTCCTACCGAGGTATTGACAACGACACCAAGTCTACAAGCAACCAAGGATTTCGCGTTTCGAGGTGTCCCAGATGAGCAAGCTATGGATAAAACACTGGCAAATATTAATATCAAACCTCAAGCTGCTACTTTACCTCTACGCTCCAATAGATCGCCCTCCGTCCAGGCTTCTCAGACTAGACCTGGACTCAGTGATCAAGAGGATATTCTTATGGATCTCATTGCTAATTTCGATGAGCCTGATAAGCACCTTGTCCCCAGACTTCGTGATATCATAACAGATTTCCCAAATACCAAGCGCAACCATGAGGATAGAATCGATGCTCTTGAAAATACATCATTCTCGAACACCGGGTTTGAGGAGCTCCAAGGAGAAATTGATGATCATGGTGAACGTATCAATGAGCTTGAGAATAGAGTAGAAGAGCTCGAAAAGATCAATGCTGCAGCTGACGAGAGCAGTATAGGTACTAATAAAAACCTGAATGAGTCATTCGATTCTCAGGCAACTAAGACATCCTCTGCTCTCTCAGCGAATGCTAGGGGTCGCTCTGGTTTTACCTCTCGTTTGGAAAAGCTTGAAGATAGACTCACTCAGATAGAAGCTACTCTTCCACCATCATGGGATCGACCATGGGAGATTGAAGTCGTGTTCTTACCATATGGACCCCAGATGATGGGAATTTGGTCTACAAATCACGCAGCATCTAAACGCTCAAGGGCTAATAGTTGCGCATCTGAAGATTGGACTCAAACTCAACAGAACGTCTTGGCTGCTGCGCAAGCCTCTCTTTGCGATCAAGGTTATTCAATGTCCTGGGAGAAGATGATGTTGAAGAAAGGAAATGCAGACGATGATCTCTTGATGCCAAGAGCGTGTGGTGCTACCACCACAATCAATGAACGCTTAAAGAGCAGAGGTTTGGTGAAGGTGGTGCAAATCAAAGGCCCCGATGCTCGAGATGTACAAGTGGCCCTGATGTCAGCCTTCGGAGATCTTCCCAAAAAGTTATCCGAAGATGTGTTCTCATCGTCCAAACATACTCCACCTCGGATTCCTAAATCCTTGGACAACTATCTTGGACTACGCGCTGCTTGGATACCACTGAGGAAGTTACATAAAACGTCGGTTCTACGATTTCTAGATCCTTCAGAAATGGTCACTCCTGCATTGTGGACCGTGCCATTTCTTTCTTCAAGTGTGGCAATGCGCACAAAAAATATGCGGAGGCTCTATGTCACACAAGGGGATAGCTATCTTCAACATCATGTCAATCGCTCGGCAAGATGGACTTGGCAAAAGTTGCGTCTGCTACCTCGAGTTCACGATGAAGATGTCGTGGAAAGCCATACACCAGAGGCTGATGCTGCTGAGACATGCTGGGCGTGGGATGAGCGCCTCGATCCGGCTGATGATAATGCATCATTCACTACATCTTTGAGTATCCGATTATCCCAGGAGGCAGAGGATGCTGAAATCGAGCCCAGTTCTCCATCAGACGAATATTCTGCTGTTGACACACCTATGGAGTCTTCAACTCCATCTTCGGTTGCACATTCCAGAGTACCAGGATCGTCTCCTGTCAAACAAGATCGTTATCCATATAAACCTCTTCGTACGGCTTCCATGTCCGCACTTGCCCCACTTATCACGGCTCAAATGGGAAAACGCCGAATTGGCTCCTTTGATCGTGAACCACAATCGTCTCCCCTTCAAAAGACTTCTAGCCTAAAGCGTCGCCGTACATCCAAATCACCAATTCGCCCACGTGATGCATGGAGTATTGGTCCCTCAAGTCCGGGGATTTCTACATCGCAAGAGGTTGTAGACGGTAAGAGAGGTGTCACTCCATCCGCGTACGCTACGCCTTATAGCAATGCACCTTATGTCGATGCAAATTCCCGTACAAGGAGTTTTCAAACGCAGGAAGATGCATTTGGTAACGCAACTTATAATGATATCAATATGGATGAAGGCTATGATGATAACGCATTGAGCGATTTTGAACCATTCGCCAACGATGCATCTGATGAGGAACAGCAACTTTACGATGTGTGGGGAGGCATGGTTGATGATATTCCTAAAGAAGATTCACAATCAACAATCAAAATGCCAACAACTGATCTTCTTCCACGAGAGCCAGAGGCCATTGAAGGAGAGGATAGTGATGATAGCGATACTCCATCTGAATATCCTAGCACGCAACCTGTTGGAAGATATATTAAAGGTGCCGTTTTTCAAATTCATGTTGATGAAGATTTCGAGGATGAACTTGGTTAGAATATGAAATATATTCGATGAGTATGATCCGACGATATAGTAGAGACGAGATGGGGAATGGATATATGTTGATTTGTTATTTAACACACAGAACATGGAATTTTTTCATTGCTGTTTTTGAGCCTTGGAGCGTAGCGTGGAGTAGGGGATTGGTGCATTGGTGTTTGTTTGGATTCATGTGTGATCGTTTACTTTTCTTTTACTTTCTGGTTCTTGAGGATTTCTGAGGGCTGGTGGTCTTTCTTTGGATGGATATGGGATGGATGGATGGATGGATGGAAAAAGTATATTTGAGAAGGATAGTTGTGAAGGCAGATGGAAGGGAAGGTATTTTGAATGAAGTAAAGAGATTTATTAAATGAGCGTTATTAAAGGAGAGTCGTTAAAAGAGAGTCGCTTAAGAACAACAATGGAAGAAGAGCCAATAAAGAAGACAGACAAGAGAAGAATAAAGCTGAATATAAAGAGAAGCAAAACCAAAAGTGGAAGACTCAAATTGGACAGAATATTAGAGAATAGAGAACAGATTGTATACGCAGGCATGGCATGGCATGGTTTGCTATTTTACATATAGATCGAAACACGAAATAAGATATGGAATTTTTCACTCATTCTTTTTGGGGAGGAGGGGGAGTGAATTTGGAGTGACTTATTGATTGGGTGGGTGATTGAATGGATTATATATGCGTAAGCATTTTGACAGTTAGTGTTTGGATCCGATCTAGAGGTTTTTGCTTGATTGTATATGAATGCTCCAACAAGTCACGATCACCGGTATTTTTTCTAGATTCTAGATTCTAGATTCTAGATCTGGGATTCGAGATTTGAGATGTGATCCTAGGGTCTAGTATAGCCTTTTGTATTTCCCATATCCCTTTTTCCCTGCCCTGTCTATGCGGAAATGCACCTGTACATCTCTCTCCCTCTTCATCTCTCTCCCCCGCCCTCATCGTGTGATTTTCCTCACGAAAAGACAGCCCGTCCGTCCGTCACGCATCAACTATCCTGAACTGTGTTCCCAGCCACAAATCCAATCTCCTGTCCTATCAATTGCGCACCTACACATACAAGATCCCCATGCTTCCTCTCCTCATCTTTTCACCTAATCATCTAATCGTCTACTCACTCTTATCCCTCTCATGCGCATGTATCTTTCCATTCGCATGCAAGTGTCCATTTCCAAATCCATTCGAGAACACATCCCCATTTCTTCCTTTCTCCTCCTCAACTCTTCCATTTCCCTTGTCCCTATTTTTCGTTGCCTTTCTTCGGCCAGCTAAAATTAAACCCACAGGCCACGCGAAGCTTTTGCCTAGTTCTTGGCCTGCTTCTTCAGAGGTGAGGTATTCGACTAGTGCTATGACTATTTTTTCTGTTGTTAGAATTTTGTGTTGTATACTTTATTTTGTTGTTTATATGCTCGGTATACTTGCTAGCTTGAGAGACTTAAAGAAGGAGAAATTGAAAGAAAATGGACATACAGATATAAGCACCGATTCCCGTCAAAATATGCCACCAGCCATGTAATTCCAATACAAAGGACCAGGGCATTCCCAACGAATGTTTTGTATCGGTGAGCGATTCACAAAACTGATTATCGATATTCCAGAGAATGAAACCGGATACGAAGATGACTGAATGTGTTAGTTAGGATTCTGAAAAAATATCATGTGATGTGAGAAGGGAGTATGATGAGAATCTACATACCACCTCCATATGTAACGAGTTTCTTCACCTGTTTCTGGACCTCTACATCTGCCACGCGGAGATTAATGATACTGCGTGTTTTGATACCTACGAATGTGATTTCGATACCTATTTATGATTTGTCAGCTGCTTGTTGCCTAATTTTATGGTTGTGGATTACACGGGAAAAGGGGACGGAGATCGAGAGAAATCTTACCGAAAAGAACGGGATGCATTAGAGTTTCGTCAGTAATACAATGCCAGGCTACGAATGCAACCATGAAGACAAACAAAGATACTCCGGTTACAACTGTGTATCTGAGTGATTTGTCATATGTGAAAACTCGATGGACGACAGTGGATGTGGCGATCAACATGGAGGTGTCGTCGACTAAGATTTATTAGTATCAATATTCATATGAGAAAGTATCAGATTAAGAATATAGGGGATTGAATTCCCTTGACGAGAGAAAAGAGAGAGAGAGGTTACACATACACCATTGTGTCCAGTCTTTATTAGTTGCATGAAACAGAGCACTGAGGATACCTACTGCCGCGAGCCCGAGGTAGGGTAGATTCCGCAGGATGGCATCTTGACGGTTGGAATTCGCGCGGATACCTTTGTAGGCGTAGTAAACTATATATCGTTGAATTATTAGCACTTCATCGGCTGTTGATATAGAGAGGGACCTCGTGATTAAACACGTGAGAAGATACGATGGCGGGACATGAGAAACGGGACGAGAAGAGGGAAGAACATACGGTATGTGATATTTGTGAGCGTATTGATAAACTCGGCGATATACGTAGTTATGATATGATCCTGATTTTCATCAGTTGACTGGTACATGATTTATTTCATCATCAGTAGAGAATCTCTATACCTCTTCGCAGAAACTATTCGATATTAGTATGGTGAACGAGAGAAAGTGGCAGTAGGAAGATATACTTACTTTGTTTGCGAGTTGATCGTGCCCCAATATGGAGGATGAGGTTCCTCTCTATATGGTATTGACGGTATAGAAAACATTTTGTACTGGATGATCGTCGTTGATCAGAAGAGACGTATGTGTCGAATGCAAGTTGTAGTCCAACAAAAATCGCAATCCTTTTGAAATCCAAGAGAACCGTATCTTGTGGATGAAGTTCAAGACACAAACGTAAGATTAGCTTGAAACAAGTGAATAGGTAAACCTTCTTCCCCAAACTTTAAAAGATATTCCAGAGAAATCAAATCAATATATTCTCAAACTCCAAACCAACAAAACTTTTTTCTGTACTGTAGTAAGTGTGTGTAATGTATACCTGATCTATACGAGATGTCTCATCATCCTTATGCTCACATCCACACTTCAAAATCTGGTTTCTGGTAAGTTGGCTGTACATATATATATATATATATATATACACCCCTTTAAGAAAAAGAAAATCGCACGGAAACTGGTGGAGTAACTTGGGCGTCATTTTCAATATGCACCAAAGGATATTGCCTGAATACGAGTCACTATTGATTGGTTGGTACGTATATATTGCCATGTTTTTATAGCAGGGGCTTTGGTGATATTGTTATATGCATTTGCGTTTAATAACTATAGATCATGACGATGTCATTCATGCATACACGTGTTGTGTGGACTGGATTACATTATAATATTTATATCTCATATATTGTGTGTGAAAATGAGGCTGTCAAAGATAGAAGGTTATTACATGATAGATAGATATATCTTACAAAGAATGAAGATATACTTTACGTTGCCATCTCGAACAAAACCACAGTAGACCGACTCATCAACCCCTTCCCTTCATCACTCCAAAGGACAGGAAACACCGAAGAAGACCCCCAAACTTTATTAGAATACATCTAGATTGTACTCCAAAGATTCGTAGACATCGGCAAATTCATCTCCAAATGTTCCGACCACCAAACTCAACCAATCACGGCACACTCCATCTCGCTGACCCCATATCTTATCCTCTAACCTCGGTTCAATTCCTCCCAAAGCCATCGAACCAATACTAATATTACGACCTCCCCAAAATCCGGGGAAATGCCCTCCTCTTCTTTCTCCCTCCCCAACATCGGAACTGCCAATCTCACTGCTATCATCGCCACATCCTCCCTCTACGTTTACTTAATCGCATTGCATCAACACCAGCAAAAAACATTACTAGCAGACCAGGAACGCGAACAAGAACGCGTACGGTTATCTCAATCTCAATCTCAGAAACAGGAACAGAAACAGAAACAGAAGCAGAAAATCGAAACACAGCCTCTGCATTCACGAGGAGTGTATACCGATTCACAAAGTTCGAGTGGAAGTAGAACAAGAAGACATCCTGAGAATCAATCGCAAATCGGAAATCGAGATCAGAGACAATATTCCAGTTCCAATTCCCATCCCAATTCAAATACACACACAAATACATATCGTCCTCCCTCACTCAGCAAAATGTCCAAAACCTTTTCTCCCTCGGAAGTCGCCGCTCATAAAGATGCCGAGAATGGCATGTATTTAATTATCGATGAGAATGTATACGACGTTACCAGTATGTTCTATTTCTCCTTATTCCAATTATCCGAAAATTCCCCCTTTTCCCTATACTCATAATTACCTCCCCCCTTCAACTTGCGGCTAAATTAACTCTCTCTCCCCAGATTTCCTCGAAGAACATCCCGGCGGTGCGAAGATTCTCAAACGTGTTGCAGGAAAAGATGCTTCGAAACAGTTTTGGAAATATCATAATGAGAATGTGTTGAAGAAGTATGGGGAGAAATTGAAGATTGGAGCGGTGGGAGAGAAGGCTAAGTTATAGATTAATTTTGAGAAGATGACTGGATTGGAGTTTGGGTAATGGAAATTTGGACAAAGGGGAGGAGATGGAGAGTGCAAGCGGAATTGTGTGGACGAGGTAGATAATAGGGAGTAGATATCGGATGATTATATACATGCCCATAAGATGCGATGAGATGAGATGAATTGGGGATAATAGAAGGTAATATAAGAAGAGAAGAGAAGATAAGATATATGCGTGTATAAATCAGATGAGTATTGTTAGAAAGAACGAGTTCAATAGACAATTTTACTTCACTGACCATGTTACTATCTCGTCCGCTGGATCATGAAATCTACAGGTAGGAAAGCAAGAACATAAAAAACGTCCACGTCAAGTGATGAAAGCAAGTTCAGTTTTTGAAAATTCGTCGCATTGGGTTTTCTATCACTACCTAGGTATTGCTGACTTTCCAGCATGGAAAGAAAAGTCCTGCAATTATTCATAATTACTTCCTTTCCTATCCTTTCATTCCGTGGTTATCCATGAATAAAGCATCGTAATCTCATAATTCGTTCGCGCAAGTGTGGTCTTGCATTTCTGTCATCATAATTCATCGCCATCACCAAATCACCTAACACATCAATCCTCCCAACATCAACCCCCCACCCAATCCCATCGCCAACGGCAATCCCGCTCCCCCTCCATATCCCCTCGCATAGCCCCTATTATACGGCATCCCCGGTCTTCCATACGCACCCATTCCCGTCGCATACGGACTCGGTCCAAACGCACCTCCACCAGGCATAAACGGGTTATACCCATATCCTCCCGCAGGATACATACCCAATCTCGTAGTTCCCGCACCGGTCATTCCCGAAGACGGATAATATCCTGTAGTATTTCTCGGAGGCTCGATATACACATCCTTCCCCTCGCGATCTTTACCCAGAAGTTGTGGTTCTCCTGTCTGAATCGCCTTGCGCATTGCATCCCGAATAGCTTGGTGACGTCGATACATCGCAGCTTCTTCTTCTTCTCTCTTTCTGCGACGGGCTTCTCGCTCAGGATGCGTGGAATTGGTTAATTTATCTTTCATTTTCCGACCTAGTTTGTGGATGCCGGTGGGATTTTGCTCATTGGGACGAGCGTTCTGAGAACGTGCAGGAAGAGCAGAGTCGTCGTCTGTGCTTTCGGCTTCGAGGTCGGCGTCGCTAGGGACCCGGTGTAGACCTTCGATTCGTTGGCGTTCATTGGGTGGGAGAGAAGAGAGATACTCATCGTCGTCGTAGGGATGTCGCCAGATGGAGCGGGGAGGGTTTTGTCGCGTGTCGACGAAGAATTGGTGGTTGCTTTCTGTGTCGTATTGACGGATCCAGCCGGGAGGAAGAGAGCGTGCCTCATCTTCCATGGAACGACGACTTTGAGGAGGAATACCACTTCGGGTTTTGTGGGGGTGGTTGGGAGTGGCACTCTCCGTGTAGGGTGGTGGTGGTTCGGTGGGATTAGACATTGTGATGTGATGTGATGTGATGTGAAGATTGTATTGTATGGAGGTAGGTATCTCGAGCACTCTTAATGCTCGTATACGATGATTATGGTAGGTATCGTAGAATTTTAACCTGAAAGATTTCAATATTGTAAACCTACATCGAGTTTCCAAAAGATATATGTAGCAGTAGTTTCTCGATTTTGACCTTACCCCAAGCTTGACTGGGGCAAATGCTCCGAAATGACGTCATTAACAGCTACTCCTCCTGTGGCTATTCATTATACACCTATCAAATTTCTTTATGAGTCGCACCTGCCACAAGCACAGCCATTAACAGAGGGTACTAATCAAACTCTATGGATATTATTGTGGCGGTGCAGCACAGCCAGAAACAACGAGACAAGAATCGTGAACATGGTTGTGTGTATTTTGTACTACAGTATTATGAAACCGCAACCACAGCTTCTGGACAGTGAACTTAGCGAAGGGTGCAGACATTCCTATTTGAACTTGTGTATACAAACAAGAATTCTTCCTCATCCAACCAGAGAGAGATAGGATAAAGTCCGCATCAGTTAGATCATGACATGTAATCTCATATACAGGGAATCAAACACTTTGATGTCCTAATTAGTTGGTACAATTTTCTGCTCAATCTCTCATTCTTTGAGCTGATAACGCCAACTGATTGTCTTCAGCGTGCCCTTGAGAATTACTTCGATTGAAATAAATTATATGTTCTTGGGCATAAGAGCATCCAGAAATTTAAGTGGAGAAACAACATCCTGCTACAGCAAACCAGAAGCTCTGAAGTCTTCACTTGCGGGCTCAAACCAGTGAGTAAATTCGGAAGAGTTGACACGCCTTGTCAATGGAAGAGTAGAAGCTTGATGAAGCTGCCTCATGAGATGATACTCGATATTCTCTTGGCTCGATTTGTGTTACGCTCTACTCGAGACAGATACGCTGCCTTGTCCATTCTTGGCCAAAAAGAAGTCTATCGTTCATGCTTGAAGGCAACATTTCCGGAGCGATTGAGAAACCCTTGATGTTGACGAATATGGCATTACGGTAGTTCATTTCCGCAATGCAGCCCATCCTTGTGAAACTTCGATCGCCTTTCCGGAGAACTATTATGCTGTTAATAGAGAACAAATCCTTCTTACCTGGGCCATGTCTTTGGTCACCTTCGATGGTAGCAAGAAGACCAATGTTTGATCATCAACCTCAGGCTCGATGTCTAACTCTGAGCGAATAACAGTGAACACTCCTGGGGAAACCTCAAATATGACATGGTGGAATGGGGTCTTGAAATCTAGGTTTAGAAACTCGCTAGCACTTGGTTGTTGCCATGCTCCGTTAATAATACTTTGGGCTTGTTTCTGGGTGGCGAACTTGAGTGTGGTCATTGCGCCCGTCACATACAGACACCTTACTTTCTGATCGCAGGGATCAGTCAAATTGTCTGGAATCTCGAAAAAAATCGGTGCATATTTTGAGTCGGTGAGGCTATACCAACCATGATAACTTTCTCTGAACTCAATAGCCCCCTCCCATTCAGACCATGACCAAGTAGGAAAGTTCATTCTTCGTCGTTTGGATGGTTTTGGATGATACCAATCTAGCATTGTGGTGCCTTCTACAAGAGGCAACCCCCAGATGTGACTGGGATGAAAAGAACTACGCGAAGCCGAGCTTAACTTTGACGACACTTCAGAGCACGGAGAGATCGATGCTGCTTTTTGTCGTTCATACTCCGCAAAGATACCAAGGAAGGCGTTGAGGGAATCTTGGGGGTAGGATAGGTGTCGCCGAGTGTACTCAACAATTTGGTGTTCAAGCTCAGTATTAAATGTCAGGTTTGGTGCAAAAAGTGTCTTTAGAAGATCGCAATGACTCATGAATGCTGCTGCATTCGGGGGAATAAGCTGCTGCACAGATTCCTCACTGTATCTGCCTCTACAGTGATATAACACTCCTCTTTCAGTGAAAACAAGACAGCGTGTTGATAGTAGACCCTCTTGGTACGTCCAGCCTCTCTGTGCCCAGGTGGACGCTCTGGTGAAGTCGAGAATGGACGGTAGCTCTAGAAAGGTGCATCCACCAATTTTGGTCTCCATTTGAGCTCTACGAGGAATGGTGCTTATTCCAGGCAATCCATCAGCAGCCGTCTTTCCAGCGGCCGCAATTATGGTCACATAAGCCTTGGAATAAATTTTATCCATGGAATGGATCAGTCGGTGTTTATCTGAGACATTCTGTGGAATGCACTATAGTGATTGTTTAGCGATTCTTGAACCACAAAGGTCTAATCGGCAACCCACATATCTGTCAGCCCAAAGAAACCTTAGCCCTAACTTCATGGTGACCTTAATGGCATCCTTAATCACAGCAGAGACTTCGGTGCTAGTAGTATGGACACCTCCCCACACGTAAGACAAGGCTGCGTATTGACATGCTTTGGGCGCGGAAACCAGCGAAATGGTCGAAGGATCAGCCAGACAGTCGATGACAAGAAGTCCAGGCACAAATAGCGATTGCTTACTGAGGCATATCTCATGCTGCTGGCAACATTCTAAGATGGCATCTCGTATCCAAGTAAAATCGTCGATGAAAAGTGGAATTTTAGAGGCTGCAGGGTCTTTTCCGGGACCAAACAACGCAATATATCGCTTGTTTTCCGGATAATTACCCCTAATGGCATAATGTCTGGTAATTTGTAGAAGTGCAAGACTTATTTGAAGGAACTTCGGGGGATGAAGCGACACTTAGTTTTCAAGGGTTGTGACTCTAAGTTTGTCTTCAACCATCAGAAATGAACCCCCGTCGCCAGGCTCTTTTGCTGATGCTGAAATAATGTGGCAACATCTACACTCTGAATACTTCAGCTCGTTGTCACTCTTCTTTAGAGCCCGAACGAAGCGCCCTGAATCATAACTACCTAGGGCATATCCTGGGTTCAGCGGCCGCTCAACGAGATCTTTCCAATCCACCTGTCGACAGTCCGAACATAGCGATTTATCTTCGAAAGACATCCTCCTAATGTTGAGAGCTGTTTAATGACTTCTTCTTTTTTTTTGTCTTTAACCATAAGGTCGAAAGATGTATCAAGGTATGGCTTATTATATACACAAGGCAAGAATACATACAATTAGGTAGATTGATTTTTAACAGGTAGTAGACGATGTATCTTTTGAAAGCTAGATGTGTCAAAGGGGGGTCTTTGACATTAAAAGAATGTGTTAAATGTTTATAGCGCCTGGTATCTATATTGAAATAATATTTTCGACTTGTGGTGTGCTTGTGTTGGACCGCATGCATGTGTATCCGTTGGCGATGGAGTTCAGCTGATTGGCATTTCATCGCTTTTACCTGGGGCTGTGAGTTCTCAGCCTCGTCGAGCCTCAGATGGATCTTTTTTCGCTAGGGATGTGGACGTATGGGGCTGTGATTTGATACTTTGTGAATTCATCATTTATTTCGAGTTGATTTAGTTATTATGTGCTATCTCTAGGTACCTAGGTATGTGTATATGTGACATTTATATCAAAATACATGATTACATGGACTCTAGGAGATAAAACGTGAGGCGGGACGAGGATTTCTGCTGCGGTCTGTTTGTTATATTGGCGGAGAATACCTAATACGAGGTTGGGATATCGCGCCCAATACTGTGAATATTGAATTGGTATATCAGCTATGTAGGAAGACTTGATTTATAGGTAGTAAAATATCACATTGTGTATGTTTTGAATATGAACCGTAGAACCTCTCTCTCTCTCCTCCCCTCTCCCCACTATGCTATGCTATGTTAACAGAGTGATACACACCATACACGTACCACGAAATCAGTTACAAGAAATAGACATTCGATACCATATAACTAATCTACAAAATTCAAACACCAACCCCCCCCCCAAGCTTGAAATTCAGAAGGAGTAAAAGAAGACAAACCTACCTCGCCTTGAAAATTGGAAAAATAAGACTTGGGATGAGACATGAAATCAGCTCCCCTAAACAGAATTCCTTGAAAAGTTACTTCATGTAGGTGGTTATTGATTGCTCCCACATATCTGTCTATATGGGAATAGGAGTATTATCATCTAGGCACTGAACTACCCCGCGTATAAAGAAAGTACTAGATGTGCGGTGCTGTGGGGTTTTGTGGTTGGGTGGGTTGAACTTGGACTGGACCTTCGTCTTGAAGACTACTTTGATTTTGGGGGGAGGGGGGTGTAGGGAGGGTATAGTATAGGGATCGTACAGTATATATGTATATTTATATATGAGAACGGACAGGAACCGATTAGTGAATAGTGCATTAAATAATCAAAATAATCAAACTAAGAAATATCAATCAATCAATCAATCACTCAATCAAGAAAGAGACAAAAAAATTCCAATAGTTCAGAGAGGTGATAGGTATAACATTATCCGCTGTGGTAAGGTAGGTAGGTAGGTAGGTAACTATCCAATTACCCTTCTTCCTTCCCTTCCTCCCCATTCCACACAAAGATATGTGAGTGATTTGGAACCCCCAAACCCATTTATGCAACACTTCTTTCCTTCTTTCCTTTCTTTCTTGCTACCTAGTATCCTAGTCATAATTCGTGCATCCCTCCATCACTCCATCCATTGCTAATCCATAAACACGTAAAACCCGCCAATCAATCAATCAATCAATCAATCAAGCCACCCACCCCTCATCCTCATCACTATCGCGATGAGAAATGAAAACCCAAAGAAAGGGGGGGGGATCTATAATACTCCAAGCAAATGAACAAACAAACAAACCACTGGAGGAGTGCTATACAGGTTTAGATAGGATGTGTGATCACTAATCCAAAAAAGCATGTGTGGGGTTTCTTCACTCTCCAAAACCCCTTCCGAAAAAAATATCAGTAGAACCTCCATCCATCCCTCCAACCATCCCTATAAAAACGCCAGAATTGAATTGTAAAACGGTAAACCAACTTATGCCAGGTCTCCGATTTGCAAAACTCCTATCAGTTCGAGATCATCCATGACCGCCAGGATAGTATTCTCAGAGTACGTGCTGCTCTTTTCCGAGCTAGACTTTATGTACATCTCCTTCGCAGCAGCGACTTCTGTTTCGGCTGGGATGGTAATCCATTTAATACTTGGGATCATCAAGCCCTTGATAGAAGAAGCTTCCAAATCCATATCGGCCCTTCCAAGCTGCTTGATGGAGCGAGGTGGCACGACGATATCGGTACCACATCTCGCCCATCCGGATTCGGAGCCATACGCTTTGATGAGAAGGTCTGCTCCGGTATTTGCTCCACTGCCTAGATCTGGCATGTCGGCGAGACAAATGGCGATATCGGATACTTTTTGGGGCGGTTTGAAGGCGGCGCCAATAGCACCACCGGGATGGTATTTGGAAAAGACGGTGGAGATGTTTCCGTGGATTTCTCGGGCAATGACTAGAGCGAGAGCATCACCTACGGCGATTGCCATCGTGATAGATGTGGTTGGGGCTGCACAGCCAAATGATACTGTTTCTGGTTCAAAAGTGGGTGCGGGCAGTAAGATAGTTTTTGGTCGACGTCTGATGATTTCGCAGTTGGATCGATGGGTGTGACCGGTCAAGATGATCATGGGGAGAGATGAATCGAGATGAGGAAGTAACTCGAGTAATTCGGGGGTTTTGCCCGAGAAAGATACGAGGAGAATAGTATCATATTTGGTGATGGCTCCAAGATCTCCGTGTACCGCTTCGGTGGCGTGGATAAAAACTGCTTGGATAGCGACACTACGCATTGTCGCGACGAGTTTCTGGGCAATGTAGCCACTCTTTCCTACACCGCAAATGACGAGCTTTCCTCTCTCGCCAATGGATCTTTTGATCGCATCCACAGCATGATTGAATCCATCTCTTGCGACTGGATCGGTGTCATACAGCATAGTTAATGATGATAGTGATGTGGCTTCTGTACTAAGAACGTGCACTGCTCCTGATAAGCGTTGACTAAAGGGTGGACATCCCTCTTCTATTTCTAGGGGGGTCAATGACATCAGGTCGTCCAGTGGAGGAGGAAGTTCGTCGCATGGTGTACTTGGGGTTGGTGGTGATGGTGGAGCGGAAGCTGGAAGGCAAGTATGAGGTGCAGAATTGAGAAGGTACACCTCGCTATTTTGAACGGGATGATCGTAAGCCATTGTTGGTACGTGATAACAAAAAGTATAAATTTAGATAAATGGTGCGTGATGATATGATATGGTATTAAGCTTCCAGAGCCGAATGATGGCAGATAGACGATGGACAGCTCCGCTGCTTTGAATAAAGGTTTATATGGCTTTGAAAATAAAATAAAGCTAATATCCGATATGAGAGGTCTTAATTAAAAATGTTAGCCAGAACAAATAAGGATAGAGACTTCAATAACTTTCTTACCTTTCTAAATTCGTCGGATGGCCTTGATTATATTCTAGAATGATATCGTGGACGTGAAAGAGTCTAACGGGCTAGAGCGCGGGTAAGAGTTATGACTAGGATATCTCAGACGATAGCTCCACGTAATGGGAAGTTTCGGTGCTTCAAATAGAACGGAAAGTGAATCGACGTTTACGGATCATTCTGAAAGCATTGTAGAAGGGTGCCATGGGGGGGAGTCGAATATAATAAGAGATGAACAAGGTTTGTGGAACAGATGTTGTGGATAGAATCGATAGGTGGGACGACCGTGAAGGGGAGAAGAGGGGAGGGGGTGGAATACCTTTATTGATAAACAAATTGCAAGGGGGAACCGCTTAGGTGAGGATGAGAGAGAGCACTGAACACTGGACACTGAGCAGTGGTGGTGCACTTTAGAGGTGGGCCGTGGCTTAAAATTGTCTGGTCTTGATATCGGTATGCTAGGTACTAGGTAGACTAGTTGGTACTGTATATAGTCTGTCTGTATTTGATAAAGTCGATGGATAAGAATACGATTTCTTCGATCTACATCGATGACCGAGGGGCTTGAGATTAGTTTTTAAATATGAGAAGGATCTTGCCGTTCCTGTCTAGACGAGCTCTAGCTAGGTATGGAAGCTAGAGAAGAACAGAAGATGAATGGACTACGGATGGCAGGGAAGTGAGGGAGCTAAAAGAAAAGCCGACGATTAGACTTTCTAAAGTAGGTGCTGCGTACATCATACATGGTAGTAGTAGGTCGTAGTAGTTGGTTAGTAGCACCTATGTGTGTGAGTAATAGTTGAATGGCATGTATACGACCAAGTAGTTCATCTAGGTGTTGTCGGCATTGTTGTTCTTAGGGTAGATCCAAGTCCTTAGTTTCTTGTGTTGATCCCATTAGTATCATCGATTACTGGCAAATTGTAATCTCTAATGTATCGTATATCTAGCTTTCACGATAAAGGATTTCTTCCGATTTGAGTCGATTGATTAGTTTCCTTATTTATCGAGAGTATAATCGGATACCGGTAGTCGATGACTAGATAGCTAAGTACCCAGTCTCCTGGGTAGTATAGATCACTTTACGATAGAGAGACCTTTGATATCGTCGAGAGAGCAAGAGAGTTTACCTTGGTCGATACAGTATGGAAAAGACTACCTACCTCACTCACTACTCCCTCCCTAGCTAATGCAATTTCTCTTATACGTCGTCCCAGCACGCAATTTTTACCCTGGTAAGATGTCACTGCATTCGGACCCTCGAAATTCCGTGATATACCCAGTCCTAAGGATTTCTTTGGTCTCTAGTCTCTCGTTTGAAAATTCCTTTGTCCACTATTTCTATTGTGCCGATGCTCAGGATTCTCCAGTAATTTAAACATGACACCGATGCCTGCATTGTGATTTGTCCAAATCGACTCACGTACAGATACACTATACTCGATGCGATTTGTTATAAAGTCATAGCCTCATAGAGTTCATGATGATTGATTACAAAGGAGAAAAAAGTGGTGATGTTGGCATCCCTAGTAATTCCGATAATAGGATAAAATGTTGTGCTTTCGTAGTCCGGGGTTTGAGGCATTTCCGAGGTACGATTATGATTATGATTGATCATTGATGATAGAGCGAAAGTCTACACGAGTACGAAATCTTACATGCAGATGTGGAATGGGGTTACTGTGCTGGTATCAAAGCATGTCCAAGTGAGATTGTGATGGAGATTGATGAAGATAGATCGATCTTTCTACCTACATACCTACCTACCTACTTGGTATCTATCTTGATAGATAACTGCATTCATCCAAATTCCGAATAGCTTTCAAATACAAGGAAGATAGTTCATCGATTTTGGATACGGATTACCCAGTAATAACTTCTTGGCTATATGATCTTTTGGACTCTTGACCATCATCCTTGAGACATACGCGACTTCCCTTTCCCGCCTCTTGGATTTGTTGATGCTTTTTCTTTCCTTCAGACGACAAGAATCTATGTGCTTTGACATGTGCCCATGGTATCAAACCTTGTGGTAATACAATGTGGATAAATGTTTGCGAATTCTGATAACGATGTACATACAGTGTAGAGTCATGGCACTTGTGTGGCAGGTACTAGGACCTCGAGGTAGGGAGGTGTTATCGAGGCACCTTACCTTTTGGGAATCACATATTGCTGTCAGCCTGTCAGGTCAAGGTTGAGGGAGGTGGATGTCGGTTAACGCGTGAATTTGAACTTTGCCGTTGGCTTGAGACTGGAGTTGATATAAATATAGAAACTTTAACCATGATTATGAATGTTTGATTCATCATGAAATTTCATACAGCATTAGCATGAACATTGGCATTGGCATCAACATCAACTTTGTGCTTAAACTTGCCTCGAAAAGATTTCGTGAATCCACTTTTGCGTCTTCTTTTTGTCTCTTCCAAAGTCGAAGGTGTCGCAACATGAAATAAGTCCCTTATCTTTCCGTCATCACAAAACCATCATCCCCATAATTCCGAAGCAGAGTTCCTCTCTTCTCTCACAAGCCAAATGTTTGAGCATCTCGTCGTTCAGCCTTCATTCGATATGTTGGAACATGATTTATGGAGTCGAGAAGTTTCGAAATCGCCAAGAGAATAGGTACCAGTAGACTGTAGTAGATGAAAATGCATTCATTCATTTCACTCCACCACTCCACCACTTCACCACTTCACCACTTCACCACTTCACCACTTCACCACACCATTGCTACATTTTAATTGAATTTGCAAGTATCCTAAACAATCAAATCACGGGAGATTGAAATTCTCCATCGATTGGAGGAAGGGTGGGTTTGATGATAAGATCGAGATTGATGACAAGGCAAGATAACAGATCCAAAAATACCCCGAGTGGTGTGTGATGATCACAAGGAATACGAACCCTAGGGATGCAAGTGCCGAGGGAATGTGAGATCACATGACTGTGTGTCACACGATCTTAGATCTCGTGATATGTATAACGTGATCTATGATATCTACCTTTGATGGCGAATCGACGTGTTTGAAAATTGAGAGATTATATATCAACGTAGAGATGCTAGTTCACACAGTAGATGGATGATGTGAAATCTCAAATACCTACCTAGTATACACATACACAGAAAAGCGAGGACTATATACACGGCGACCTACCAATGATGATGGTGGTGGTGGTGTCCATGGTATACATCAAAGTTGAGTATCAATTGGGTCTTTGGAAGTTACAATGTAAAATGTATATCAATCAGCTCATAGATGTGAAGATAACAGAATAGAATCTATATTATCATTCAATCCTTCAGTCCTTGAAATTTTGGTGTTCCTGGTATTTCTGCTCTGAAAGCAGCGACTTGAGTGACTGCAGAAGGAGAATTGAAATCGTTTGCAACTTCCTCATCTATCCGGTTCAATACAATTCAATTCATTATTCTTCTGATAATTACACAAACTACGACAAGTCCTTACTTGTCTCAATCTTCTCTTGTCTTTAAAAAAAAAGACATCCCATCAATCTTCATCGTTCAACAGATTAATATTACGTATACTCCAGGGCTTTACAACATCTGTCAGGTATGTCTTATATTCTTGTCCAGATACCTCAGTTTCCTCATTCCTGCCCCCCGCCTTTTCCCCGTGTGAAAGATAGATCCGTCAAATTTGTCGTCGCGAATCATCTAGACGTTCAATGTTAAATTCCACAATTGAGCTGCCATAATCTCTGCATCTTTATAATACCTTTGTCTATCTGCATACACAAATACTGGTCTCTGGAGCCTCTCCCTCTAGGGACTTTTCGCCTTCAAAGATATACCATGAATTGACAACTTAAAACAGATCAATTGACCAAACAACCACTCTTTACTCACGAACATTGATCATCATAATATTTACGGGACCATTCTTCAACGTGAGTGATACCCCCTGCAGGCACCCTTCAAGCTTGAATGACTCTACTAATCCTTATACAGTACTCCGCTCAATTCAATTCCAAAGCATCGAGCCAGTGAGTAGTATCTTTCTCCTTCCATCTAATGGGAGCACTTGCAGCAAGACGGTCACCGCATAAAGTCTACGTCTTTCCATTCATGTACCTGGATATTGAAGATCCATTTGGGTATTAAACTGACGATGTTGATATGTCGCTTGAAACTATTTTTCATTGTGAAGATTTGATTTGAACTTTCAATCATTGGATCCTAAGCTCTTGACTGATGTTTTCGTTTACAGTAACCGATCAAAATGGCAACTATCCAAATCGGCGAAGCTACACGACAACTTGTTAAGAGACAGAACTGGGCAGCTCGTGAGCCTGGTGTTATTGTTGTTTTCGCCATTGTCTTCATCGTAGCATCTGGACTTATTGGTCTCCAAATATCTCGATGGATCTCTCGCTATAGAGAAAAGCAAGCAGCAAAGCGTTCCACTGTCTGATCAAAGCATTCATGTCAATACTAAAGGAATCGTGAAGCATGTGGATCTCGTCATCTCAAGGGCTGTGGTGTAGAAGGTCGATCTCAAACTTCGTTGTGATAATATGTAGAATCTTGAGGGGACTTGGGGGTTAACACTTAATTGGCAGGATCCCATTGTGTTGCTTTATTGCTACAGGTGCTGAGGATGAGCTCTTGATTTATCGATCCAGTTCGATAATCCAGACATGAGGTCCAAATATTTGCTCTAATCAATGGACATCATGTAACATCACGTTGTCGCTAACTCTGATACGTTTCGATACGGGATTCGTGAATGTTTGAAGAGAACCTCTATGTCGATATAGATAAATTTTGTTTGCTTAGTTTTGAGAACATTCAATGTTACCAAATAGTTTACTTACGGGAAGTCGAAAAAATCTTGTTTGTCGTTATGGTAAAAGCCAAGAAATATGGGGCGAAGGTCCCTGCACAACATTTTATACTCCGATTGTTTTGATGGTGTCAACTACTGAAGATCAACACAAAAATAAGTGAGGAGCGGCATGAATATATCTGAACCCCTTTCTTCATTGGGAGCAAAAGGGAATTCTTTTGTAAAGCTATTGATCTTCATTCGGAGCTGTCAGATTATCATCTCGTATAACATTCTATCTCAGCTAGGATTATACTATATTCCAAATCATTCATGACGATATTCCAAGAGTTTTCTAGCATCAAGGGCACACCAATGCCTAACGGTCTCTCTAGTGAAGGCAGTTAGCTGTCAAAGTTTGGTGATCATCTACCTGCAAACTGGTTAGTCGCACCGAGTGGTGAACATCATGGTGGTACTACTTGTATTCAATTTCTCGGCCCGCAGATCGCAATTAGTACAACACATTTGATATGCGGTGCCTATATTACTGCCGACGGCCTCTAACGATTTCCGACTTCTTCTTCTTTTCCCTTAATCAACGTTTGTTCACTGTGTTAATTTTTAATTATAATCATGCTTAAACTCTCCGTTGCTGTCGTCGCAGCTAGCTTGGGCTTTATTGAAGCTAAGTCTTGCACTGATATCTCTATTCCAATTTCTATCAATGCTCGAAATGGTAATTTCAATATCCCACCTCTTTCAGATGCCATTGCCGTAACAAAGTTTGCGCAAGATTTCCTAAGAGCTGGGCAAAATTACAGTGCATCTATATTATCAGGATTCACTACGGTAACAGGCAAATACAATATTGCTGCGACGGTTTGTGTACCAAGCGAGTCAGGCAGTAACTCTGATTCATGGCAATTCCTTACACATGGAATTGGATTCGATAGATCGTGAGTACAAAGCTAAACTTTCAGATATACCTACTGATTACGGATATAGGTACTGGGATTTGCCATTCAACAACTACAACTATTCATACGTGGATGTTGCTGTTGATCAGTATGGCTATAGCACTTTAGCTATCGATCGACTTGGAATAGGTGAATCCTCAAAAGCTGACCCAGCATCAGTCATTCAAGCACCTGCCGAGCTTTCGGCAATTGTAGAAGTGACAAAATTACTACGTGCAGGCAATTTGCCAGGCGTCGAGATCTCAGAGCCAAATAAGATCGTCCATGTCGGCCATTCTTTTGGTTCAATCTTATCATATGAACTCGTTTCAGCATACCCAAATATCACAGATGGACTCATTCTTCAAGGATTCTCCTTTGACGGTTCTGCCCTACCCCAGACAGTTGCGGGATTCAATATTCAATCCGCATCCGTGAACCAACCTTATAAATTTGGCGCTCCTTCTATCGTCTCTCTCTTCGGTTCCGCAATCTCTCAACTGGGAAGCGCGTTTAGCAAAATAGGATGTTTCTACACCGCCGGCTCAAACAAAGATACCGGCAATATCTACGGCCAAGATCTCGCCGACGGCTATCTCACCTGGGCTAATCTCGGCGCGAACCAATTCAATTTCCTCGCACCTCCCTACTATGATCCGGAAATCGCAGAATACACTGAAAAACACAAGGAACCCTTTACGACGGGAGAACTCCTCACGTTAGCGGCGCAACCGGCTTCAGCGCCGGAGTTTGAGGGGCCGGTGCTGGTACTGACGGGAAATGAAGATGCAATCTTTTGTGGCGGTGACTGTATGGCGGGCGGAGGAAATGTGCTGGAGATGGTGGGAGGAGCGTTTCCGAAGAGTAGGAAGTTTAAAGCTCATGTGTTGAGCAGCTGTGGGCATGCGGTCAATGTGCATTTTGTGGCCGGGGAGGCGTATAGGGTTATGAATGAGTTTTTGGGGGAGGAGGGGGTTTAGGATGGGAAGGGGGATGAGAGGGGGAGAGGAGCTGAGTGTGGGACTATTTATTTGTTTATTGAGTTACTGTCTTGATGTCAGATAATTTGTAACTTGTAATTTGTAATGAATTATGGAATGGGCTAGATAGATGATAGATGATAGATGATAAATGATAAATAGGCAGATTGGTGATGAGGTTGCGAATGAAGATGAAAATGAGAGTGAAGATTATTTGATACTTGAAGAGAAAGAGAAGATGAGGAGAGGTGAGGAGAGGTAAATCAAGCAAGAGAGAGTGTTGATTTTAAGTGCAGTAGTTGGGGATTAGCACCGAAATGAGAGATGTACTTGTTTCCAAGAGAAGTAAGGAAGGGAAAAGGATGAGTTTTGGTTGAAGAATTGATGTCTATTTGTCTATCTCATCTATTTGGATGCATTACAATATTCAGGCGTAGTGTGCGAAGCACACTGAGATTATCCTATTCGAAGACATATCTATCTGTCTTGATACATAATCGCAGCCTCTAATTCCTTCCTCGAAATCGAGTTTGAAGGTTGAGGCCAAGGTCAAGGTTAAGGTTAAGATTACCTACCTCTCGCCGGATCCTATTCTATAAATTCATTTCTATCCTCAAATCCCATTCCTCATACCTTATACCTGAAACCCCTCTGGCCCGCGGCCACGGTGCCCTCATTCACGGCTCCATCGACCACCTCTCCCCTATCCAGCTTCTTATTCAAGCGCACCAGCATCGTGCGCAACACCAACGCCGCACACATCGCCATAAAGATCATTCCGCAATTCACACTCATCGCGACCACGTATCGGGGGCCCGCACTACTGGGATACAAATAACTTGAATAGATACTACTCGCATTGCTCACCGCGTTGATGAAGGCTAAGGCCACTGCTCTCTTAGCCGGGGGACGCGGCAGCGTGTTGGAGATCCACGCGAGGGCGACGACGAAACCGGTGTAGCAGCCGGGAACCATCAGCATCATGGCGAGGTAGCGGGGCGCGATACTGGTGGTTGCGGCGGCGAGGATGAATGCGAAAAAGGCGAAACAGAGCGGGATGACAACGTGGAGGAAGCGCTCGCCGGTTTTATCGGCGTGCCACGCGTTGAACATGGAGGTGATGAGGGCGAGGACGTAAGGAGGAGCGGTGAGGAGGAGAGATTGGATACGGCCATATTTTAAGGTTGCGACGACGGTTCTGGGATGTGTTAGACGCTGATTTTCTCGGATAATGTTGGACGTGGGGAATCTTACGGGAAGAAATTGGTAACGGATGCAGCTGAAACAATACCAAACAAGATGATCACCAGAATGTAGGTTTTGATATCTGTAAATGCGAGTTTCAAGCCGTGCCTGAAAGTTTGCTGATGGCTATCTACCCAATCGTCCATGCCGACATCCTCTTCCAAACGCCAAACAGCCAATTCTCGTTCCCGGTCTGTCAACCAAGCCGTGGTGCGAGGGAAATTGGGTAGGATAAAGTAGGCCGTGGCGGCAATGACAACGGTGATTGCACCTTCGATAATGAAGAGCCATCTCCAGGCTAGAAGACCATGGACTCCATCCATCCCACCCGTGATACCTGCAGCGATGAGACCCGAGAAGGCGCCGCTAATGAGTGATCCGGAATAGAGGAGTGCAGTACGCAAACCTAATTCCTTGCGGGTATACCAACATGAGAGGTAGTAGAGACAGCCGGGCTGTGTAGTGTTAGGACTTGTGATATATCGAATCGCCACATGCGTTAGAACTTACAAAATAAGCAGCCTCTATGAAACCGAGGAAGAATCTACACACAAGAAGACCCGCGAAATTTTGAGTACCAGCGGTTGCGCCTGATATCACACCCCAGATCATCATTGCTCCGGGAAGATATAATGCTGGTTTACCTATCTTATTCAAGAATAGATTGGAGGGAATTTGCATGAGGAGGTATCCTACGAATAGGATACTGACACAAGTCTATGGATATTAGCTTTTAGCACCCATGAACACTTCGCTGCATACCTGGTATTGATCTCCCACTAAATTCAAATCTTCCTCCATTCCTGCTAATCGTGCTGCTGCAATATTGTTCTACCATGATTTAGTAAGCATCTAAGTAAATGGGTATTGGAGTAATTAACGCACCCTATCTAGATAATTCATGATATACATCAGAATGACCATAGGTAACAATCTCAGATCGATTTTCCTTTTTAGTTTGGCTTCAATACTTAGGCGTTCTTCAGGAGACAAGACTGCGATCCATTCTGGCGGTTCGAGAACTCGGAGACCGGGATCGATTACCGCAGCTGATGTCGTCGAATCATCCTTATCGACATCTTCTACATAATCCGACTGTGCCTTGACAGTTGACGCCATAGTCTTGTTACTTGAGTCGCTTTGTTGCTGTATTTCTGATGTAACTAGCTTGAAGGCTTTTTCTGATATCGGGTCTGTGGTTATGTTACCTACACTAATATTGGTGTGAGGTATAAGTTGTACCACAGAGTCGAGATCTCGTGGTGAACGTCCAAAAGAAGAGAAGCCAAGTTAAAGTTTGGATATCACAGACGAAAACAACCAGAATTGAGAAAAGCTGATGGAATGCCATCTAGATAGAGAGAACGCCTTTTAGTCATTAGCATATTTTCATTGGGGTACAGAAGTGAATTATGCATGACAGGTCAGAAGGTATCATGATCATCAACATCTAAAATCTACAAAATCCAGTCATTATGCCTGCTTTGGTAGTATCGCTTGCTTATCAGTGCCTGTCATATTGCCTCACCTGCTATTTGACGGGCGAACTCTGCGGGGGAGAAAGGGCAAAGGAGCGATCAGTAACAGGGGATAGCAGTGCCGACGAGAATGCGGGGGTTGTTGATCTTGCTGGGACGTTAGCCGAGAACTCCGCAATTTAACCGGATTCTCTATGGCCAACTTGAACTCTCTTTTTCATGATTCTTGATCTTTGATCTTCTCTTGAATAACTCCCCCTCATTGCCAAGAGTGGAAAAGTGGAAAGTGCGGTGAGTGAGTCTACCGTTATGTCCCGCTCCAAGAAACTCTCAATGATTTTGATAAATTGAGATATGTCAGCCTCTCGGCCAACATATCATCATGATAAATTGAACTAGTAACGCGTGTATCTATCCCGAGACAATACGGACTAGTATATGCATATGGACATTATCATACATGCGAGGTTTCCCCGAACTGATGCTAACCGAAAACTTCTACATTCATTGGTTCGGAGTTTATGCAAATAGCGAAATTTCCGTTTTAGTATTCCCAATACATCGGGACACTGAGCATTGGCGACGGGAGTGTAATAAATAGCTAGTAGTGAAATGCTTCTTTTCTTGTATCGAGAATTCCGCGTTGTGATCTGTAGAACGGTTTATCTTGGCACATCTTGGTAGCCTGGCCTACGAGGCTGATTGGATGAGTGGATTGACGTAAAATCAGAGCATTTGTTGAGATTATTAAAGTTTTGGTTGTGGTTGGAGGATCTTCTTGAGTCCTTGTTTGATGGTGTCGTTCATACCTCGCGTTGCTGGTCGGCCAGTCTCTCTATCAACAAACACGTGAATAATTTCACCCACTGACTTGACTTCTTCAACTCCCCTCTCGAATAACCCGATTTCGTAGGTAACACTGCTATTCCCAAGCTTGTTGACACGTAAAGCTAGATCAGCGACAGCTGGAAATGCGATTGAGCCAAAGAAATCACCATGGGAGTGCACAACTAGGCCGTACTGAGATGAGGTGGGTGGATGCAGACCACAATGTTCGATAAGATATGAGTTTACGATTGAATCGTACCTTTCTCTAGTCTTAGCCATAGAGTATACCCAATGTTCTCGATGGGACTTACAGGAAGTTATAAATGCTATTATTCATATGGTCATACATATCATTATCAGACCTCCAGGTCTTGTGTTAGCTCATTGCGATCTGTGTTGAGACGTAAAGGCGTGAAGAAACCATACCAGCGTGTTCTATACTCCAAAACGTAGCCATAATCCTCTCGCCTTCTTCTCTTAAGCTCTCCATGTGACATATTGAATAGTACTTAGTTCTTCTTTTCTCAAGATACAAGATATTAAAGAGAGCATATAAAAGATGAGAGATTTGGAAGGGACGACGTTTGAAAAGGAGAACGCGATTAAGAGGTTTGTTTTCAGCCGAGGTATGTCTGAATGCTCCAGTAACCTAGACGACTCCAAGACAAACTATGATGCTATTGGAAATAATGGGCATTAAATAGCAAATGATTCTCAGTGCAAGTTCATATCATGCGCCGAAATGGATGTTCTCAACTTTGATTTGAAAGATTCAAGTCCCGGGGCACTATATATGTCAACAGGAACAGCAGGTCTTAAAGTAAGTACTTGATACCCAAGCCAGATACTGCAATCATTAAATTGATGATCAACGCTACACACCGCCTTGGGCAGAACATAATTTTCTAAATTGATCTGGCTCTGGACTTGCGCATCATAATTTTGATAAATCGTTACCAGTTGTTTGCATTATCTCTCACGTTAATTTCAATCCGATCAAGTGGCTCCTTCACCTCGAATCGTTGCGCTTTTAGCCCGCAGGGCTGGAAGAATGAATCCTACTATGGCACTCGTCGAAACTTCAGTTGGATATCCTCCCGTGGAAGAGAAGAAACCTTTTGTAGAACCCCCCGCAGTTGTGATTACACCTTCCGATCCATGGCCACGACCATATTATTTAGATAATGGGTTACGCAGAGTCGCGCCGTACCATTTCACCTACAATACATACTGCAAACAAAGATGGAGAGGAAGAGAAATATTGGATATATTTTCAAGTGAATTTCGAGACAGGCCGTTAGAATACTACGTACGTTCGGCATGATTCAAATCAATAAGAAGTCTTACTGACAGGCGTAGAAAGATGCTATGGAGCGCGGAGCTATCGCTGTGAATGGAAAACCCGTCGAGTCAACTTCACAAATCATCAAGAATGGAGATGTTATATCACATACCTTACATCGACATGAGCCTCCTGTTACTGCGCTGCCAATATCGGTCGTACATGAAGATGAAGATATCATTGTCATCAACAAACCTTCCGGCGTCCCCGTTCACCCAGCTGGTCGATATAATTACAATTCCGTAGTTGAAATTATGAGGGCTGAGCGCGGCCATGGCTGGAACCCACTACCGTGTAACAGATTGGATAGACTAACCAGTGGTATCATGTTCATTGGAAAACACGCCAAGGCCGCAGAGGCACTAAGTTTACAAATATCAGGACGCACTGTCAGGAAAGAATACATAGCACGAGTGAAAGGAAAGTTTCCAGACGGAGAGGTAGTGTGTGATATGCCAATTCTGCAGATTTCACCAAAATTGGGGTTGAATCGTGTGAGGGCAAATGGTAAAGCTGCCCGCACGGTTTTCAAGCGCCTGGCATATTATCCTCCAGAACAAACTGAAGACAACTCCGAACAGACAGAGCTAGATCAGTCGGGACCATCAATAACAAAGGAAGGCTACTCGATCGTTAGATGCCTTCCAGTCACTGGTCGTACGCATCAGCTTAGGGTTCATCTACAGTTTCTAGGTCATCCTATTGGCAACGATCCTATATATTGCAATCAACGTGTATGGGGAACAAGGCTCGGAGCAAATGACTCGGACGCAACTCAGGATACGGATGAAGACATTATTACTCGTCTTTCGAGGATGGGCAAGTCAGAAGTTGCTGATGCTGTAGCCTACCATGATGAAATGGTAGACGAATACAATAAGAAGAAAGCCGAGAAGATGTCCGGAGAGCTATGTGAAGTATGCCAGACCCCATTATATACCGACCCTGGTGAACAGGAGTTATCTCTATGGCTTCACAGCCTTCGTTATGAAGATGCTGGAGGCTCTTGGAGTTATGTGAGCCCTCTCCCAGCCTGGGCTTTACCTCCTGATGGCATGGATGGACCAACCGAAGTTGGAGGTATGGAAGAATTAGTCGAGGCAGTGAAGGAAGAGAATCCCGAAATTGCATGAGCCACCACACCTTGAATGTCATGCCTAATATCGACCTTATTTCGATGTGTCCTTCTGGATTTACTTAGCTAGGTACCAAGAGAATCTATTCAGATCCATGCCATACACACCATAGGGACTAACGACATCCATGATCTAACTCTTTTTGACTCTTTACACTGCATATCACGGAAGATGGGTCGTTTTTATGTGGGTAAAGGAATTATATTTGTCTAGAAGAGGTAGTACGAGGGAAGATCTCATGCTCCACTTAACTAGCTAATCTCGCGCAAAGACTTCCTCCTCAATTCACTTCTTCTTTCTATCACTTTGATTGTAAGTTTTAGTTAGGGCGATAAGATGTTGCTATCAACCTTCCGGGAACTTCCCAGTAACGCCGCGGAAGATCGAATTGGCCCCAACGCCCACGTGTGATAACGCACGGATTCGGGAATGCCGATCTTTGATTTCAGTTAATAAATTTTGATCCATATGTGAAATTCGTTGAATTTGAAGGACTTTTGAAATCTGGATCCTCAAACTTCAAAGAGTCCTCAGAAAGCCCCAAGAGTTGGCTGTTGTAGTTGCCATGACTGCGGCTCATCAGTACTTGGATATTAGCATCGTCACCATCTATCTGCTGATTACAGGAACGGATACTTGAGTACAGTTTATGATACATGTGAGCGGAGATACTGAATACTACCTAGGTATAGCATCGATATTTTGTTCACAAGACTGCTAGGCATTGAAATCTATGTATTTGTAAATTCTTCAACAATTTGATTTAACTATACTGTCATAGTCACCGCTAGAAATTTACTGGTTTATTCCAACACTAGGGGACCTCGGGACTACTGCATTATTAGCATTGGAATATCTAATCCAATTTGAGAGCTTGAGTCCCGGTAAAGGTATAAGCCGATGTGACTTATGTGCGGAATGTCGAGCTAATCAATTAAGGAGAATATATACGGATGAAGTACATAGTGCGTGTGTATATACGATGCACAGAAGGGACGGCATGAGCCCTCTTAACTACGAAGTATTAGTTTTAGAAATCTATAATCGAACCTTTTTTTCCCCCATACATCCAAGTCAAGTTCGATTGAGTTCATTAACCTCGCTCATACGAAATGGTATTCTCGGAGTTTCATTGGTAAAACTCTACCACCGTACATACCACCTTCCACCCACCATTCAAACCTACCTTCATCGTCCAGCTAGATTCCGAGGAGTAACCTACAAATGGAAATACTCTAATGCAGATAGCCTCGCTTTCGAGCTCTGAATGATATGCTAGGTATCTAGTACCGTCTTCCAAGACTGAGTTAATTATACTTTGATTTTCAAATTCGATCTCGTTCAAATTTCTTCAAAACCCCTCAAGCTTCCTCACAAGCTCACAATCCGTCTGCGCCACGCCATAATTACTTGCACTACTAGTCAAAGTAGTTTGGAGCCAAAATTCGTGCGTCTTGGCACTAGCTCGCTACTTGGGTACTTACAGTAGAGCAACGACGGACCGCCCAAACTTTCTTTAATCTTCTATCTCACAATTCATCCTTACATGCATCATTTCATATACTAATTCATCTTGTTTGGAATCGGTGTGACTTCCGTATCCGCAGTCTACCTCCTCAAGTCTTATTATCCTCTGTTGTGCCGAAGAGTTTAAAGTAACTTCACAAGCAAGCTCGAACAACGTTTCCGAGTAGGTGATTTTCATATCTCCAAACTACCGAAAGCCAAATATACAACAATTCATATTCCGCGAAAGTTGAGCTTCTTAGGAATTGTTCTATCTTTTTTATGTTTTACCATTCCAATTGAAATTTCATACGTTGAAAAATACATCTGCAGCCAGCTTTCACGTTGCCAGAATTTGATTCTAAAGCAACGCACGTACCCCAAACGATACGATCCATGGGTCACGAGGAAATCCAGGGGAACATCTGATCTGTGTTATAATCTACTCTCGCAACCGTCTACAAAGTCTCCAATCATGTCCCAACCAATCCATGGCTCCAAGGAACCATTAGGGTCCGATGTAGATGGAATGAACCATTCAGATTCGATGAATGCAACCGGCAAGAAAGCCGGTGAAAAGAAACGAGGTACGAACGAGTCAGGCAAATTTACAAGAACCGATGTCTTAGCCATCCGTTCAATTCAAGATTCCATCTAACTTTCATAGTATCCCGTGCTGGAACTCGCAGTGTATCGACTTTAAGCCCTGCCCAGTACGTACAGAATTTCATGATAGTTTCTTGATGTGATGCTTTCGAGCAGGATCCAGCATACCATCTTTATTCTTTCATTGAAATTTGTTAATCAATTTGTATCAGGCTAGCAAGGAAAAGGGCCAATGATCGTGAAGCGCAGCGGAACATTAGATTGAGAACCAAGGTGCGGCAAACTACTTCATGGTCCATTTCAACCTCAGTTTTCACATCCAAAATTCATTGAATTGGTTTATTGACAAGAAATGTAGGAGCATATTGAGAGATTGGAGGCCCGCATTGAAGAGCTTACCTGCGGTCGTGAATCTGGTGGAGAGCTCGAAGAGGTGCGGAAGCGCAATGAGGAATTAGAGCGAGAAGTAAGACAGTTGACTGAAAGTCTGGCACAGTCGAGGGACGATGATAGTTCGAGTACGTATGCACATGGCATTTTCTCAGATTTGCAGTCGAAATTTTGAAATTGAGCCTCTATGCGTATTCATGTACTTTTGGGAGGAAAGGGCCAAGGTGTCTGTAAATTCCTCGGCTGTCAAAGTTGGCGCCATCAAGCAATTCCAGACACGGAAGCATATGTCAAGGACATTGAGAAATAGTTGTTTGTTCAAATATCGCCTGAATGTGTGTGATTTTGACATGCTTTAAACTTCTCAACCTCTTCAATGAGTCATTATTTCCTAAGGCTAACCAAAAGCCACATAAGGTCCAGATCGATCTTCTATGTTGAATCTTGGACAAACTGCAATTATGCCTGGCTCGTCAGCACGAGATGTCCGTCCAGTAATGGCCTCAACTAGGTCTATTAGCTCCGGGGTAGGGTGGTACCAACCACTACCTCCAAGAAATCCATCTGGTACTAACAGGCACTCATTCAGCATGTCATTCGGGCCTATGGATATGACAGCACCAATATCCGGGCCAGCTTCCACCAGTGCTTTGGATGAGACTAATCGATTTTCATATTTTGATGCAATTCCCGCTGTAGATTTCAATGATGGTACCGCAGTCCAGTTTCTTTGTTTAAAGTTCAGTCTCTTTTGAATGTCTAAAATAATGACAGTTTATAGTAGGAAATTGGGCTCCGAGATCTATTCCATCAGATATCATTCAAGATTCTCGCCTAGCTACCCCGCAGTCGCGGTCTTTGGTACCACAAAGTCTTACATCTCCAGTCAGACAAACAATACCGCCCTCCTTGCCGCCATTTCAGTCACTTCAGCCTTGGGCTCTGCCCATACTCAGCACATCGATACCGACGTGTGGAGTTGATACATATCTTATGAACATCATAAATGGACAAAAAGAACTCGCGAGACAGGGAGTACCCGAAGCTCAAATCATTGGACCCTCTCAACCTAGTATGAAGGCGCTTATCTACCCTGATCACCCAAATCAGACCCACGTGGTCTCTACAGTCATTTCGAATCTTCTTACAAATCTTGCCGTCAAAGGTCTCGCCGAACGTGCAGGCTGCCTCTATCTAATGTATCACATTTGCCAATGGCAAATCTATCCCTCATCGTCGACGTACGGAAATTTGACAGATTGGACTTCACCTCGAACGTCCCAGCTCATCACAGCTCATCCCTTGTGGGCAGATTCCATATTCTGGGGCAAACTGAAAGATAGGGTAATTGAAAAGCAAGATGTTTATGCCAACGAAGATTTTCAGAATGCATATATACTTTGCATCAATGCGAATTGGCCACGTCCGGATCTGGAAGCATTTAGGTTCGAAGGTGACGATATATTTATTACAGAAGAGTTTGAGAATCACATCAAAACTCTGTCAAACTGGAGCTTGGACGAAAGATTTGCTGCTAGATATCCCGAACTAGCACCTTTGGTGAAAATATCCGGACTGGGGGAAATAGGATTGCAAGGACCCTACGTATTTTAATGAGAATAGTTTACGGAGCATCGGCGTTATTAGACTACAAACGGGTTCATGAAGGCATGAAAATACCAAGGACATTTGTGGTGGGAAATATGGACATAGTGGAGATTGAAACTGGTTCCAGTACAAATGAAGAAACGAGATTATGACTTGAAACGTTCTTCATTCGACTTTCACTAAGAGCCTGTGGATCAAAGTGGCCAAATGAAACGTCAGCCACCACTTCGAGTATAATAAACTTTATCATATGAATTGGATCGAGATTGTGGTGAACTCTAAAACCACTATGTAGTGATTTCAAAGAAAACATATAGGAAGAGGTACATATAAAGACGGAGATATAATGATGAGTTCCTATATTTACGAGACCACTAATCTTCGTAATTGGCCGGCCATGCAGATCTTATTCCGGCTCACCCTAACAAACTCTATTGTACTGCCCGTTATGCCATTTGAGATGGCAAAAACAAAGCAAGATCTGTACAACGAGCTAATAAGTTGGTGCAATATGAATAAACGTTTGTGAGTTCTATTTACATGTGTGTGATTGATAAGCTTCGGCTGAAAGGAAGAATTGAGAAATCAAATTACTTCAGGTGAAATCATACATTAAAAATACCTATGTACCGATATTTCAATACTTGATTTGATGATAAATCGTATTCCATGCAATGGTAACCTTAGATGGTACATGAAATGTAACAAATTATAGACTTTTTATTACTAATGTATATCTCATCTCCATCATTTATCGATAATAATGATTATCTGATTTGAAATTATGTATTGAGAAGGAGTTTTTCTCCGGTGGAAATAAGTTTGGGTATTGGATGTGCGCGATCTGGTAGATCTTGTATGAGGGGTCATACGAGGAAAATCTTGTTTTGATGGCAAAGCTAAATGTGAGGATCATATGCCGAGGCACCTAGTAGATCTGAGGACTTACGCTTGTCACTTGGATTAAAGTTTGAGGCTGCTTGGGGGGGGATATCGATGCAGCGTCGTAGGGCTGGGGAGATACAAGACTATGAACGAAAGGAAGATATCAGATGTTTGGATCACGTGTTGACGCGACGGGGACCACCCGCGGTTTTGTAGGTGCTGCGCTTTCTTATCTTGATGTTTGATAGGAACTGATCAGAGCAGACAACGATATCATGAATTGAAGAGAGTGAGAATGAAAGACGAGCAATGGAGAGAGGGATAATGGTAGGATGTTCGATTTAGAAATGAATGTTTCAATTGTAGTGCCTATTCAACAATGTCTTAACATCGACGAGAAACCATATCGAAACTCGAAACGCGTCAATCTTTTTCTAATTCTCTTTCATGAGTGAATGGTTGATGGATTAACTTTATTTCTTTGCATGCTCATTAGCAATTCATTACCTAATTACGTTCCCTGATTTCAATTCGGGATTCTCTTCCATGCACGATGCATTTGTAGCATTTCGGTATTGATAGCATCAACGAGGTCCTAGATTGCATTCCAACAGAATCCCATCATGGCTCGCACTTCACATGATGAGGATGAAGTGAGCACAGAAGATGGGGAGTTTGAGCGGAGACCCGATAAGATAAATGCACTACTTGCAGATGGTGGGTTGATCAGAAGTGTTTCCAATACATGCACTAATTGTTTTTCAGAGGTTCTTTCAATCTCCGACGACGAGGATGATAACGAATCCGAACCGAAACTGTCGAATGCTGACAAGAAAGCCAAACGTAAAGCTCTTGAGCAAGTGGAATGGTCAGAAGATGATGAAGAGGAAAACCCTTACGAGAAATTCAAGAAGAGGAAGTCCGAAAAACGCAAGAAGCTGAATGCACAAAAGAAACGTATAAAGGAGCGAGCAAAAGATGCGAAGCAGGCGAAGGAGAAAGGAGGCTTGTCCAAAGCAAACGAAAGGGTATGGGGCGACGATTCGGATTACGAAATGGACGATGAAATCCCCGAATATTTACAAATCAGGCGGAAGGAATTCGATACGAATTTAGAAAAAATGAAGAGCGCCGGCCTTCAGCTCCCCCCTGACTATTCCGATATCTATTTCTCGGATGATGAGAGATTGGCAGGGCTTGAAGAACGACCGGACTTTCCTAGTACTGTGGAGCCATCAAGACCCTATGCAGATATCAATATGGAATTATCCAATGGTATCATACCAGCATCTATTGCACATTATCTTCGAGATTATCAGGTGGATGGAGTCAAATTTCTCCATGAAAAATTTGTCTACCAGAAAGGTGGTATCTTAGGGGACGACATGGGATTGGGAAAAACCGTACAAGTGGCTGCTTTTCTGACTGCTGCATTTGGCAAGACAGGAGATGAGCGAGATGGAAAACGTATGCGAAAAGTGAAGAACGCCGACGAAAAACGATGGTATCCTCGAGTACTTATTGTTTGCCCTGGCTCTTTGATTCAGAACTGGAAGAATGAATTGATGAGATGGGGATGGTGGAATGTTGAAAAGTTTCATGGAGGTGTGAAGGAGAAAGAATTCGTACTTCGGAGTGCGCAATCTGGTCGGGTTGAAATTGTCATTACTACATATGCAACATACAAAAATCATAAGGATGCCCTGAATACCATTTCTTGGGATTGTGTTGTGGCTGATGAATGTCATCAACTCAAGGAACGGACATCCCTTACGACTCAGGCAATGAATGAAATTAATGCCCTGTGTCGCATTGGACTTACAGGAACTGCGATACAAAATAAGTACGAAGAACTTTGGACGCTGCTTAACTGGTGCTCGCCTGGCAAGGTTGGTCCGTTGGCTACTTGGGTTTCGACAATCTCAGAGCCTCTACGGGTCGGGCAAAGTCACGACTCCACTAATCAACAGGTGAAACGGGCCAGAGAGACTGCAAAGAGGTTGGTTAATAACCTTATGCCTCATTTCTTTCTACGGAGGATGAAGACATTGATCGCCCATCAACTTCCGAGAAAGACAGATCGATTGTTACCATGTCCGCTTACTGATCTTCAACGAGAAGCATATGAGAGGTTTCTTGAAAGTGATGTCGTACAATTCGTCAGAAACCATGGCGAGCCATGCGATTGTGGCAATGGCAAAAAGTTAACGCGTGGCGGCTGTTGTTATTCTAAGATACCTGGTACCAACACGAAATGGCAGGCCATGGTATTTCCTATCATGACCACACTTCAGAAGTTATCGAACCACTTGGCTCTTCTCCTGCCTAATGACGGGGATCCTAGGGAGAAGCAAGAACGAGATCTGGAATTCCTCCAACTGATGCTACCAGATAGATGGGAGGAACTATACAAAGCTCGAGATTCCATTGCGAATCTGTCAAACCCCGAGTTTTGTGGGAAGTGGAAAGTGTTGAGGAAGTTATTGAAACATTGGCACGAGGAAGGAGATAAGGTTTTGATCTTTTCCCATAGTGTCAAGCTATTGAGGATGCTTCAACACTTGTTCCAGAGTACTAGCTACAACGTTAGCTTCCTCAGCGGCGAAATGAAGTATGAAGATCGTCAGGATACCGTAGAGGATTTCAATTCTGATCCCAATCAATTTATCTTTTTGATATCAACTAAGGCTGGAGGTGCGTTTACATTTTTCTACTTCATGATATCCTACGTTGCATATCTTTTTAGACTTTTGATTCCCAAATTTGGTCCTTCGTAATACTGACTATGTCTATCTAATAGGCGTTGGCTTGAATATCACCAGTGCTAATAAAGTAAGTCTTATCTATTAACACACATCCCAGCAATGGCTAATCTTACAGGTTGTTATCTTTGATCCCAATTGGAACCCCAGTTATGATCTACAAGCCCAAGATCGAGCATACAGAATAGGTCAGCTCCGAGATGTTGATTCATTTCGACTTGTTTCCGCTGGGACCATTGAAGAAGTCGTTTACGCTCGCCAAATATACAAGCAACAGCAAGCTAACATCGGATACAATGCTTCAATGGAGCGCCGATATTTTAAGGGTGTACAAAATGCTGCTGGCCAAAAAGGAGAGATCTTCGGATTAGATAATTTATTATCTTTTCATGCGGATGAAATTCTACTTCGAGATATCGTCAATAAAACTAATGTCGCGGAGACGAGAGCAGGAGTCGCCATGGCTAGTTTTGATGTGCAAGCAGCACTTGACGATGACGACAACCCTCTTCGCGCAGACGATGATGATCCTAACGGTGCTATGAGTCAACTTGCCGCTCTGATAACTGAAAATAAAGAAGATATCAAGCGCATGAAGAGACCCACTCCAAAATCTGATCCCATAGCCGCAATCCTAGCATCAGCTGGCGTGGAATACACGCACGAAAACTCGGAAGTAGTCGGCTCGTCAAAAGTAGAAGAAAGACTAAGTCGTCGTGCAGAAGAAACAGGTGGTGAAATTGGATATGGTGAAGAATTACTCTTTGGGCCCATGTCTCGACAAGCGGAAAATGGAAATATACGTTATGAGTTCCATCCCCCAGAGGAGGTTATGAAGAGACAATTCTGTACGATGGCGAAAATGTTTGGATTTTCTAGTGCGACGGAATTTGCTTTTGTGGTGGAGGGATGGACGCAGAAGCAGAGGACGGATTGTTTAGATAGATTCTATTTGAAGAGGAGAGAGAGGTTGAAGGAGTTGGATAGGGAGAAAGCGGAGAAAGAGAATGCTGAGAAAATGGAGAGAGCGAGAGAGCAGGCAAAGGCTAATCTGGAGGGAGAGACGGAAAGTGATAATGATGAATTGTGATGATACCCCTATTTTTGGAGTTTAGTGTAAGGGAGAATGGGCGTTGAGTTTTCTAAGGTCCAAGTCTTGAGATGATATACTTCTATTAATTAAATGCGTGAGCTTTTAATCATGAGTTTAGATTTGCGTGTCCAATATGGTCTCATAACACGAATAATACACACTGCATATAACTTGCACTTGAAGTTCGAAAGAAGAAAAAGCTGCTTGAAAAATGAACAATCTATTTTGGCTAGGTAGTTAGTTCAGTTTACAAACCAGTGAGATACGCGCCAAGTGCTTTTTTCGATCCAACAGTCTCTGCAGCGTCCCGTGATTATATTCGTTATTCCACAAGGCGTTACACAAGCGGAGAATATGAGTGGCTAACGGGTACACGCATATGTGTGGCGGGGTGTCAAGTTTCGAGGAAATGGTATTGGTGAAATTGGTTGGGATATTCGTGGATAGATTTTGGTGATGTTTGTTTAGAGGAGGAGAACGAAGTTTTAAGATTGAGGAAGGTTAAAAGAAGGAAGGGGAGAGGAAGGGAAGGAAGGGGAGAGGAAGGGAAGGAAGGGGAGAAGTGGATTGGAATTGATATCAGGGAATGGGTGCTCGAATTAGGAACTCGGATTTAGTAGATGGAGACTTGAGGAATCGGATTGAAAAAAAGAAAGAAAGAAGGGTTTCGGGTGGCTGTAGGGACCAGCGGTGGGTATCGAAAGTAGGAGATTAGATTGAGCAATCAAGAAGAAACTTGAAAAGAAAGGGTCCACAAGGTGGTATTGAAGATGAAAATAAGGGTGCAGCGGCTAGTTGAAATCTCCAATGAATTAAGGGTCCTGGGATGTTATTATTATTACTATTATTATATGAGAATAGGGAATTATAATGGAGCGGATATGCGCAGGTACGAGGAATAGTGGGATTCGAAGATTTGTTGAAAGATGTATGTGTCGATCAAGACTCAAGAGAAATACCTTTGTGGTTGGTGTGTTGTCGATACATGTCTGGATTTTGGTTGAATCATATGGATGGATGGGTACATGTCGTGGATTTGGTGGTAGGTATTTCTGAGAATCGACGGGGTTAATGGAGAGTAATATCTATGATGCATCGCACCTCTGATGGAGAAGAAAAAGAAACTTGAGCGGGGTGGATTTGGTTCATGATTGGATTATTATTCGTGATCGGTTTGGTTGATAGGTGAGAGGGCTGTTTATCTTCAACAAAATATGGAGTTAAAGTGTGTGGACTATGGACAGATGCAATTTCTCCGGTTGTTGATCTGTAATGTATGGAATGAGATGTGGCATATCTTGTTCTTTTCTTTTTATTCGACTGGAAGTCTTTGGATTCTTTACTGACTCTCCATACGATACGCATAGACGAAACGAATGCGCTCGATGAATTGCGATCTAGCCACCAACGCGACGACTCAGATTTTCAAAAGGAAGTAGGATTCCGATTTCCAATAATCCCAACTGCAATCCGAGAATCAGCGGCTTTTAGATCCTGAATTCTTAGACGATTCACACAACATGAAATTCTGAATTTTTTATTATTATGGTACTGCTTTTGGCCATTGAGGATTTGCGTTCAGTCTGCTAGTCGGGGCGGACGTCCTAATGCTACACGTTGCAAGCTACACATAACGTATATGGAGGGCTTCTGCCAGTCGCCATATTTCATATACCGATTTATCACTTGATCTCTGGCCACTTCAAGCAATGGCAGATGTAAACTTTCGCTTTCATGATTTTGACAGGAGACATGAGCTCGAGGTTCGAGTTCAAGGGGATATAGATGCTGGGGTAACAAGAGCAGAGATCGCAGGATTGAGGGCGGAAGTTAGGGGGGTACAAGCTGAATTGCGATATCATGAGGAGAGAACTATAGGACTAGGGAATGAGGTTGGAGGGATGAGAGGGGAAATTAGGGACGTGAGGGAAGAGCTGAGGATGATGAGGAGAGAGCTCTGGGGGACTAGGGCAGAATTATCGAGGTTGAGAAATGAAGGTACGCAATATAGGGGAGACTTAAGAGGCTTAAGACAGGATCTTCTGGATTTGGAAGGAGAGATTGTGGGGCTGAGGGATGAAATTAGGAATGAGATCAGAGGTATAAGGGAGATTAGAGAAGAGGTTTTAGATTTAATGAATGAAGTTGAGAGGGGACAAGGAGAAAGGTTGAGAGATGCTGCGATGGCTATTGAGAGACTGAGAAGAGAGGTTACAGAAGAACTGATTCGGAGGGATGCGAACAACGTTCAAATGGAGCTACGATTAATGGAGGGATTAGCGAGGCGGGATACCGAAAGCATTCAAATGGAAGTACGAATAATGGAAGGATTAGAGAGGAGAGATGGGTACAATATTCGGATGGAGCGGCGGCTCATGGGAGAAGTTCAAGATCTTAAAACGAGGAACGCAGAAAGATCAGAGAGGGAAGATGAGTTGATAAATGATGTGGATAATCTAAGGAGTAGGAATTTGGAGAGTGAACAGGCAATGAGAGGTGAAATTGAAAGTCTGGGCAATAGGATGGACGCTTTGGCGCTGGAAAATGGGGGGTTGATGGAAAGAGTAACGTGGTTGGAGACGCCGGGACCTGAAATTGAGGAAGACGTCGAGCCGGTAGATGATCAAGTAGTCAATGATTTGGCCGAAGAACGGCACGATAAAGGAAGCCGAAAGAAACGTGAGAGGGGAAGATGCAAGTGGCCGAGATTCTATACCAGAGGAACGAAACATAGTATTGGGAAGGAGCTAGCTTTAAAGTTCATGAAGTATACAATTACGTGATCATCGATCCGGACATGATGTGTGACTGAATGCAATGGAAAGATTTTCACAAGAACCCATTGGTGCTGTCCAAGGGATATTCTTGAAGAATAATCAACATTCAAGCCCGCTCTACGCCGTAAAGCTGGCCATGGAAACAGAGAAACTTTCAGTCTTGCCAGTGGACTGTCGAAGGATCGGAATCACATTCCAGTAATGAGATAAATCTTGATCCTTACTTCTTTTTCTTTTTTAGATGTGCAAGGCCTTTCAAACTTTTCGGAGCTCTCGATTGATCAAAAGTCTTTGACTGTTCAAGAGTCTTCAGCAATTCCAAGATGTTCAGTTTCAACTACGTCGAACACGCTTACATGACCATCCTGAAAAAGACAATCCCCAAAATCAAGTAGGAAGATAGTCAAAGCAACTCACCAAGATCTTCAGGTACGCTCTCAGTAATACCTTTGGGACTCTCCACCGCTACCGGCCATCGCGGCGATAAAGACAAATTCTCATCATGTCACTTCTTAGTATCTATATCCACTCAGATCTTTCATATTCAAGATTCTTTGCACTTTCCAGACCATTTCATACTCGGTCAATTACTCAAACAATGCTACCATGACCAAAACTTAATTTTACTAAAAATTATCGAGATGTCAATGTCCTAGTTTGGATCCTTCGCGAGACGACCTGCATTTGTGTTTGAGCTGCTGGTAGCAAGTTCCATTGGCTATACATACGAAGGCTCGAAGCAACTCCTCCTATGTGACAATCAGAGAGGATATTTGGTCGGACCGACTATAATGCCGCAGTTTGAAGAGTATGATATATAGCAATTGCTTGCATCGCGGCTTTCCAACGAGCAGAAGAGAAAATAGAGGACAGAATCAAAATGAATCTGAATCTGAAGAGGTGTCTATGAATCCAGAAATCGCCGAGTGCAACAACATGCTGTGGAAATATCAGAAATGACAATTGTCATGCAATCGTTGGATTCGCGCAACTGGAACAAAGCCAAGACAAACCAATTCAGGCTCTGTTCTTGTATAGACTTCAAAGGACTTTACCTATGAAAATTGGCAGTACGGGAATGAGAAAAGTCTTGCAGAGATCGTACTATCAATACGAAACGATTTCATGTACTAGCATCAAAAAAGACAATATTCTTGTGTGACCACAACACAACCTCCAAGTTAATGAAGTGAAGCAAGGAGACCAATAGCTATGACAATTTCGGACCGATGATATATGCGCCAAGTATGTCGAGCTTTGAAATGCATGAAAAATGCCCTTCTCGGCGTCAGCCATGTGCGGCGGGGTTTTTCACACTCAGTACATAATCGTTGTGTGTATTGGACAGGTTTTGGCTAGGATTCCAAGGAAAAACTTGCAACCCGTTTTGAACACAGCATGCATGTGATATATGAGATGAAAGTAAGACTGAGAATTTATGTACCTTTTTCATTATTTCTGCACCATTTTCCAATTGAAGCATGTAAGTTCTATCGTTGTCGCCTTCACAAATGAACATTGGCTACACGTGGTTGAATTTAGGTTATCTTAGCGCCGTTTGTGCCGAGGACAAGCTCTCCTCTGGATAGAAAATCCTCCACATTCCTATAAAATTGGCCACGACACCTCGATTCACTTCAAATTCTTACAGCATCTCTTACAATCATGTTCACCTGACGGACCGAATACTGACAGCTAAGAATGTCAATTACACCGTTCAACATGGCCCAGCAATTGTGATGAAGATGATCCAAGTTGTTGGGATGAGATCCATTCATCCCATTTGATATCCATTTGAAATATCATTAATTCCAAGAAACTATTCAATTAACGAAGTCACACGACAGAAAAAGCTCAACCGAAAAAGGTTTCTCGAGACTCGAGCTGCATGGGAAGGTTGATACGATTCACTGTGATTGGACGTTACATCTTACCCCAGAAAGTAGTTGGATACTTTCCGATGAACAACCTCCCTTCCCCGCAATTGGTTGTGAAGGGTGTCGATTTCCAAGGGCTTCAACTTGCATTTTATGGCTTCTCAATGGCTAAAGATTCTATTAGAGTTTGAGGATCCTTGTAAGAAGTCTTCAATATGATGATCAACACACTACACATACTGTCTTTTATTGTCATATGTAACATTGCTATTCCGCACGTTATTTGGCCAAGACTCCAAATCACCCCAGATTTAATATTGAAGTTCGTTTATGGTCTCATTAGTTTTGGGAATCATTTTGTTTTCATATTACTTACTCATTGTGTATTAATTTCCTTTCCACCACATGTACTGTACGTAGGTACCTAGGTACTTCCCGTATGCAAGCCTTGGAGCTTTTCTTCCATGCATCCAATCACCCATTTTACATACCGAACCAGTGAATCCCTTACTTATCGTATGGTACTTTCCCCACGGAAATTATCCAATGAATCACTTTTAGATGCGAAACGTATCAAATAAACTTCATACATAGAATCGTACCTGCCTGCCCCTCTACATAAACAAGACCTTCTTCCTTTCACTTCACAAATTCTAGATTCTCACACAACATTAATTTCATAACACTTTTCCTCTTAATTCAAATTCTCCTACGGAAATCTTTTTGGCATAAACTACACTATCCCCATTCCTTAATCCATCTTCGTTGCTTAATCTCTAATAAGAATATTAATCAACAAGATGGGCATCTCAATTGTCAAGCCCGTGGGCGTTCCTGGTAGATCATGGCCAGCAGTAAGTGTCTATCTATATTGTTTTCTTGAACAGCATTGACAGTTTGGTTAGATCGTCATCGGTTGTTTCGTTGCATTTGGTGGTCTCCTTTTTGGTTATGATACAGGTACTATTGGTGGTATTTTGGCCATGGAGTAAGTTAATACCATTGACACTGATGTGACTCCAATCTAAAGCATCTTCTTACTGACACTTTGTTTTAGCTATTGGCGAAACGAATTCTCTACTGGTTACGTCAATCCGAATGATAAACGTCTCGATGTTTCCCCATCCCAATCTGCCGCCGTCGTCTCCATTCTATCCGCTGGTACTTTCTTCGGCGCACTCACTGCAGCCCCCCTTGCGGACTTCTTTGGTCGACGTCTTGCTCTGTTGATATCTGCTGGCATCGTCTTTAATTTTGGTGTTGTTTTACAAACAGCTTCTACTGCATTGCCAATGTTCATTGCTGGTCGTTTCTTTGCTGGTTTTGGAGTTGGTCTCATCTCTGCCTTGAGTAAGTATTTTCATGCCATCTTGTCACAATCTGATTCATTAGCATTCATCCCTACTGCACAGAAATCAAAACAACAAACTAATACTGTCTTTCCCAGTTCCACTTTATCAATCAGAGACAGCGCCTAAATGGATTCGTGGTGTCATCGTTGGATGTTACCAATTAGCTATTACAATCGGTCTTCTTCTCGCAGCTGTTGTTGATAACGCGACACAACACCGAAGTGATACTGGATCATATAGAATTCCCATTGCCATTCAATTCCTTTGGGTACGTCGCATTATTCTGAGTTTACAAGTACTTTACTAACATCAACTAAGGCTATCATTTTGGTCGTCGGATTATTGTTCTTGCCTGAAACCCCTCGCTACTTGATCAAGCGCGGCAATTATCAAAAAGCCGCTGAATCACTCGCTAAGCTCCGTCGCCTACCCCACGATGATCCATATATCCGTGAAGAACTAGCTGAGATTCAAGCAAATCATGAATATGAACTCAAACTCGGCAAAGCTTCTTATCTTGATTGTTTCAGAGGCGGTATGGCCAAGAGACTTGCGACTGGATGTCTTCTCCAAGCTTTGCAACAACTTACTGGTGTTAACTTTATCTTTTGTAAGTTTAATTCTGGAAACAAAATTATACATGGAATACTACTAACGATATTACATAGACTACGGTACTCAATACTTCAAGAACTCTGGAATCAGCAACGCCTTTGTCATTCAAATGATTACCAGTGCCGTCAACGTATCATCTACACTTCCCGGCTTATACGGTATTGAGAAATTTGGTCGTCGTCCACTTCTCTTATGGGGAGCCGTAGGAATGTGCATCAGTCAACTTCTCGTCGCCGTCTTGGGTACCGTCACCACTGGACAAAATGCCGATGGTTCCGTATTTGCCAAAAACCTTGATGGACAAAAGGCTTCCATCGCATTCATCTGCATCTACATTTTCTTCTTTGCATCCACCTGGGGCCCTCTCGCATGGGTTGTCTGCGGCGAGATCTTCCCTCTCAAAGTCCGCGCCAAGGCTCTCTCCATGTCGGTCGCCACCAATTGGCTTCTTAACTGGGCCATTGCCTATTCCACCCCCTATCTAGTCAACTACGGAGAAGGAAACGCCAATCTCCAATCCAAGATCTTCTTCATCTGGTTCGCCTGCTGTTTTGTATGTATCGCTTTTGTGTACTTCATGATTTATGAAACCAAGGGCTTATCACTGGAGCAAATTGATGAATTGTATGAGAGCAAAACTAGCGCTAAGAACTCCGTTCATTGGAAACCTAGCAGACATTTTGTTGATTTGGTCGATGGTCATGAACGTAAACACGATATCGGCCATGAGAATGGAGGGGTTTTGGTGGATGAGAAAAATGAGGCGGAGCATAGTGCTCATTCTCCTGCTGATCATTCGGGATTGGGTCATGATAATGCGGTTGCAACGGGTCATGAGTAGATCTGAGTACCTGAACGGGTTTCTATGATCGATTTTCTATCTGTGGTTGTGGTGGATGGCGGCGGTTTGTTACTTGTGGATGTGGATATGGAATCGTATCGTATGGTATCGTGTCATATCATATCATCATGATACTTTCGCTTTCACTTTCGCTTTCATCTCCATCTCTGTCTGTTTCAACCTTGCCGATACCTAATCATCTACCTGCCTCCCTAGTCAGTTTATCGATCATGGATTATGGATTATGAAGTTTCAAGTATACCTCATCGTGTATACAAATCCTCTGTCTTTTCTCTCTTTATTTCTCGACACGGGTTTTAATAGTTGTTGCTGTTACGGGGGGAGTGTCAGTGAAGTGGAATGAAATGGAATGGATTTTGTAGTCATGGGTTGGGTTGGCTCTGTCGGAACTGAATGAGCGAATAAATGAAACGACACGAAATGAAATGAAATGAAATGCATAGCTTGCAATTGTTCTTAATACTACCTACCTACTTACCTAGGATACCTAGCTATCGCACACAACCTATTAATTGATTAGTTTAATTGTATACGCGTTGTGTTGTTCACTTGTACACACTTCTTTATTTTGATAAAAGGGAATAAGATCTACTCTGTTTGATATTATGATATTATCAATCAAAAATCATGAGTGTGTGTGTGTATTGAAATTCTTGAGGTTGTTTTCTATGTCTTTAAATTCCTTACTTACTCACTTACTTACTCACTTACTTCACTTCTCGCCTCCTCATCAATAGATATCGAATTCTCCCTATTCCCTATTCTCTATATTCTATATTCTATATTCTATATTCTATATTCTATATTCTATATTCTATATCCAGTAATCATATCCATTAATCCATTAATCCATCAATCGATCACAGCATCTACTAATAAACCCTTCATTCTACACAGTTTAGAGTCTAACAATTCTACCTACCAACCTACCTACCTATCTCCACCCTACCTACGTATTACCACCATAAACTCCATCCCAAACTTCCCATTCCCAAATCCCCATTTCCATCCCCTTCTACAGCAGCCCTCCCTCTCACCATAGATCAAGTTCATTTCCAGCTTATATTTACATATTTACATATTTACATATTTACATATTTACATATTTACATATTTACATATTTACATAATCTCATAATCTCATACGATACGATATTATACTAACTATATGATATCATACTAATAAGTTATACTATAACTATAATATGATATAATACCATATCATACCACTCTCCCTCTCTCCCCCTATTCACCATCCATCCAATAAGTTAAACAAATCTCACATCACACCACTACATGTCATTATATACCACACAGCACTCCACACAGCACTCTACACTCTCCCTCTATTCACTTACATACATACCCCAAAACTCTTCACGAAATCCCTAGAAGATCCCCAGATAATCCTTATATAAATTCAAAACCTCAATATCACTCCACCCTTCATTCTTCACTCTTCATTCCACATCATCAACTCCACTCCACTTCAGCAAACCAGAAATCAATAAACAAGAAAAAAATCCATCAAAGAATTATCATTCTTTAGGTAATTATAAATTCAATGCCTAGGTAATTCATCGTATCGTATCTTCATCTTCATCCCACATCTCTCATTTCATTACTCATCCTCAATCCCCTTCCAAGTTCCTGCACACCATGTTCCTTTCCCCTCCCATGTATTATAGATAGATAGATACATGCGGACATTGCCTTCTTATCATGAAAATGATCGTAAAGTCATGTATGTGTCCATGTATGTACCTTCCCACTCCCCAATCTGCACCAAGACCAAAACCAAACCAAACCAACGCATCTATTAAACGATTAAAGTGATCTCCCTCTCTCCAAAAGAAATCCCAATCCACCAGAATTACTACCTATGTAATTCATACGCATTCCAATCTACCAGAAGCTTTTCCATACTCCATGTTCCATGTTCCCAAACCACCCATATCCCACATTCAATCCATTCAAGTACACAAACCATTGTATACCCAAACAACTTGTCCCAAGTCCCTCTCCAAAATAAAAATCTAAGCACAAGGCACCATATAAAGACCAATAGCGCTCGGTGCACTATTCTCAAAATATTCCAATCCCAATCCTCCCACACTCTTCGCCTCATAACTGACCGTCTTGCCAGCCGGACACGCAAATGTCGAAACCGTATATCCCTTACCGGGAAGAACTTGAACTTTTCCAAAACCAGTTGCGACAGTTGGTTGAGTATTATAAGTTGTATTCGCATTAGCAATACCACTTAGAAGCGAGAAGTCAATTCCACCATTTTCATCTGTTTCTTCTTCGATGCCGGTGAAATTGTATGTGCCAGCTTGAGTAGCCGATGAGACAGGGAAAAGGAAAAGTAAGGCGCAGTTACCAGTGTAGGGGGCTGTGGATGGGATGTCGAAATTGAATATTGTGCTATTCTGTGGCGTGATATGCGCAGTGTATTGATTACCAAATGGGTGATTTGGAGATTCAGACGATACGGGAACAATCAGATGAGGATATTCGAAAGGTCCCGATGTGATATCTGTGGGGCAAGAAACTGCAGCTGTTGAAGTAGTTGATGCAGCTACAGGTACAGAAGTGGAAGTGGAAGTCGCAGCAGCGACTGAAGTAGTGGATGAACTAGATGGTCTTCCCAATGCCGCACAGCTGAAACCTCCCGTAACTATTTGAATAGTTTCGCATCCGGTCGTGTTGGTTTTTGCCTGGGTAAAGATGTTATAACTTCCATCTTCACCTGGTCCAGTTGCTGGACAGGCTACCCAATCTTCAGTTGAGTTGTTATAGTTCAGATTTCCATTATTTCCCAATGTGAAAAGTGTAACGGCAGAACCTTGAATACATTGAAATTGAGAAGTGGTGGGAGAGATACTGCAATTGTGACCTTCGGCATCGGTGAGCACTTTGGCATTAATGCTATAGACACCTTGAGGCCAGGATCCACCGATGCGATTTTCTCCAATAGTGGTTTCGACAATGGAACCGGTTGGATCACCAACGGCAGCCATGGAGAAGGTACATGGAACATTTTGCCTTCGGAGAACAGCAGCATTTGTAGTGGCTGCAAGAACGAGGAGGGAAGATAAGTACTTCATGATGAAATCTTCAAGAGTTGTAGAGAATGTGTGTGTTTAGGGCTTTAGAATTGGAGACTGAAGATTGAAGATTGAAGATTTTAAAAATGAGCACAAGTAATAAGAGAGAGAGGATGAATTTGAGGAGGTTGATAAGAAGGAAGTCGAGGAGAGTCAAGTGTTTATATTTTGTATTTGGGTTGAGGTGAGGAGAGGTGAGGAGAGGAGAGGAGAGGTGACGAGGGGCTATGAGGGGCTATGAGGGGCTGTGGTACAAGAAGGTAGAAGGTGGTTCGATTGATTGAAGCTCTGACAGCTCTCGGCGTTATGCGTTGAATTAAAATAAGCAATGGCGGGTGGCTATTGCTGGTGGCTATTTTGTTGTTGTTGATCCTTATTCAAGTGAAGTAGGTACGAGTCAAGTAATAAGTAAGAAGGATGAACAGATGAAAAGATGAAAATAGAATTAGGAAAGGAAAGAAGTATTTGGATACTTAAATAATCTCAATCAATGAAAAGCATCAACCTACCTATCCCTCTACCCAGCATATATTACACATTACCGATACATATTCTTGCATCTCCTGTTGATCATTACTTCTTTACTAGAACAAAAGATTGAAGTCTCACCACTTTTCCCTACACAAGCATTGATTTGTTTGTTTGTCCATCCACATCCACATCCACATCCACATCCATCGTCATTATCTACCAGGTATTCTGTCAGTATAACACCAGTATTACCGATAATCGTATCGTACTCTGTTCTGTATAACATACCGTGGGGAAAGATTAAACACCCTTGTATGTTGTATTCCTTCGTATTCAAAAATCCAACCATCCAACCAAATCCTTCTTGAGGAAATCTGATAACTTGGAGAAATATCTTGAATATGGTTAGATGATCTTTGACCAATTGTAATTAGTATTTTGATGTACAGCCGAATGCAATACCCCTAATAAGTGCAATCCAAGAATAGAATGTCTATGTATTGGTGGCTATGACATCAAAGCTCATTCACTCACAGGATATGTCCAAAATCTACACAAGCATACCTACTGTCTTCAAAGAAAGTCCTCCCTTTCACCAACATAGTATTATACCTACTTATCTAGATACATTTACCAAATACCTCACTGCCAAGTCTTCATATATCAAAATGAAACATCAATACACTCAATCTATACTTTATCTGGTATAAAAGTGGCTGGAAAATGGGGCTGATGAACGTTCTACACTTCAATAAACCCCTGGGTTAACGGGTATGTGCTGGTGATTTTGGGGGATCGACAGTGGAGTTACATCCTTACCCGTTATTGTGCGGTAAAGTAAACGCTGGGAAGGCGTAGGTAGTAGAGTGGTAGTAGGTAGTATGTATTCCGTCATTAATGATGATTTTTGATCTGATGAATTCTTTACTGTTACTTGGTATTTGGGATGATGATGATGATAATAGAATTGGAATGGAATGGAATGGAATGGAGATGGAGATGGAGATCACAATGCATATGGAACTGTTAGACACGAGAGAAACTAGCTACTGATTCGTATTTGCTTTTGATATAGATAACGTTACTGATATTGATAATGATAATGATATTGACAACGATCCTCACATTAGTAATTAGCCATTGAAAACAACATTACACAGCATTGAGTACTGCATATACGTTATCTTACACTGACATCTGCATATATATCTCAATCTCGTATTTTCTGTTCAATACAACCCAACCCACATAACAATTCTAGAATAACTACTGGTGTCTACAAAATACCAAGGACGTCGGTGGTATTCAACAATCATTCCATGCATTCCATTCCATCATACTAATTCTATCTATCTATCCATCTATCACAATCTTCTATCCATTCCATTCCTCCCTCAAACCCGATCACTCTCAAGATCTGCACAAACTTTCCCTGGTTTTCTATCCCTCCCTCCCTCCCTCCCTCCATCCATCCATCCATCCCGTTTCAGTCTCATATTAATATGATAAAGATATAATAAGTAAGATAGATGAGGAAATGATTTCTTACCGCTCACTGACGTTTTTAAATTCCTACAATACAGCACAGTAAATAGGTAGGTAAGTAGCCTTACCAGAAAAACACCCCAAAAGATCAAGATAGGCTTAAACCGCATTCCCTCGCATATCCTATCAATCCGCCCGCTTACAGATAGATATCAGGATTCGCACCTCTATCCGCCTCCTTCTGTCTCATATCTGTACTACCTAGGTATACTACACACTACACACTACACATCACACACTACACATCACACACTACACATCACACACTACACATCACACACCACATTTCCTGGCTTCCATAAAATCGAATCAATAATCATCCTCTACCTCGATCCCCTATTCATTAACCTTCCTATACCATAACTTCTGCTCCAGGATCAAAGCATAACAAACTTCCTTCTATATACCCCATGCCGTTATCTATCCCTCTCTTCCTCACAATTCCTCAAACCTTACCCCATAACCCCCATCGCACCAGCGCTTGCACAATCTTATTTCAACATCCATCCATTCATCCATCCATTCATATACGCGCCTATAAGTTTCTCATATATCACACAGCGTATTCCATTTCACATCTTCCTTGAATCAGAGGATTCATAATATCGCATATCTAGATTGTAGGTTTCTTCCCTCCCCTCTTTTGACAGAATATTATAATTCTGCTACCTGGGAGGAATAGTTCATCACTAATAGAATGAGGGAGGATTGTGATGGTGATACGGATGGTTCGAGTGCGTACCAATGTTTCCAAGGTTGTGTATACAACGAGATGAAATATCATTGATATCTCCTCGCTCATATTACCTTTATTGTGACAAGACATAGATAGGCATCACGATTATATCTCTAAACCCCATCAAGAAATCCCGAAACAGAGATTCAAATATAACATAACTTATAAGATTCTAGAAGGATGAGAATAAATCTTCTCTGCAATTTCCAAGAGAGACGTTACACTATCATATGAGATGATACATTCTAATGAAATTGGAAAAGCGTATCGGATGTTTTTATATATTGCGTACTTTTGTATTGTTTGTATTGTCTGTTATATAGGTAGGTAGGTAGGTGGGTGGGTAGTCTTGCTTACAATAAAAAGATTGATATGTGACTACCTACTGTGCTCTTGCAGTCTTGGACTATCATATCACATCATCTTCACGATGCTCTATTCTCGCTTCCAAACTCTAACTTTACTTCCCATCATACATCCAATCACACACTCACACATACACAAACTCACACATAACCTTCCCAAGTTCCACACAGCAAACCTCTTCCATCAGCAAACTAACCTACAGTTCGGCAACTTAAATATATACAAGCTTCCTCCCCTCATCCATCCATTCTCCCACCTCCCAATACAAACACCTCTCCTTCCCTCTTCCCCCTCCCACCCCATCTCTCCATATCCTGCAAAATCTCTTCTACCTCCCTCCAAACAAAACACAAACAGAAATACCTCCACAGTACATATATATTCAATGAAAAGAAAGGAAATACTCAATCACATATATTCATATACATTCATACAGTCACATTCACAACTCCCCTCCCCTCCCCTCCCCAAACCCATATCAAAAAGCACAACCGCAAAATCTCAACCGCGCACCAACTTCTCAAACCGCATGTATATGTACAAGTATAGGTATACGTAAATCCCCAATCCATATACCATCCCTTCTACCAAGAAGTGAACAAAGTTACGCTATTGAAATTGCATATCAAGAAGAAGCCTAAAAAAATCTATACATACATACATACATACATACATACATACATAAGGATGAAAACCAAACTCAACGAGTTTGCCACAAATACCTAGCAAGAGCTCGTCGCCGACTAAAAGCGCAAGAGAGATCAAGAGCAGAATTTAGTATGTATGATTCTACCCCAAATTAATTTCTAGCTCTGCCATTCCATCACTCTCGCTACCGTAAAGACGAAATCCCACCAGGAAGTCCAAAGTCCAAAGTCCAAATTCCGAATTCGAAACCCCAGACCCCAAAGTCTAAAAGGAGCGAAAAAAAACCCCCCTCCATCCCATCACACTCTGAGACAACCACAATAATATTCAACATCCGTTCTGTATATGTTATATAGAAAAGAAAAGAAAAACTATCATCTACTAGGTACATCTCGAGATCCACCAATCCTTCGCACCCCTTCTCCCTGCATTTCCTCGTAAACTTCTCTGCCGAGTCGAGGTCTCCAATTCCCAGGTTCCCAAAGTCCTCTACGTACGATGGGTCCAGTACAATTCCCCCTCACCCCCTTCAAACCCCTTCCCAATAATTTTCATCATTCCCCCAACCCGACAAAAACACAAGAATACAAAAATGTCAACAAACAAAACATAACCACAGAACCCCCATTAAACCTCAACACCATGCATGTCCCGAGAAAGAAATTCATTCGAAATGCCTCAAACATCTCCACGCCGTTGTCATCAACCTCCCAACACCAAGTATGCTGTCCTCCATAAAACAAAGAAAAGACAAAAAAACAAAAACATTCCACGCAAATAATAGGCAGATAGGTAAACCTTCTATCCATCCATCTCGAGTAATCATCCAATAATCTCCAATTCCATAGGATACCGCTAGATATCGACGTGAATATTCACTTGCAAGTCGGATATATTGTACACACAACTCATACATCATTGCTTTTGCTTATAAGAGAGACTAGCGGAGTAGAATCTGCCAGGTAACAAAGGCATAGTTCATACACGCGAATGTTGAAGAAATCATCTGCGCCCGAACACGCTACCAATCTTACATGTAAAGCTTGATAAACCTACTACCAAGACGAATCATCTCCTGTTACCCAAGTATCCAAAGCTCTGAGCTGCCTGGTAATGAACCAAGTTCAAAACCTCCCGATAGCTCCTCTTGGGAAGAACGCCTAGCCGAAGAGCTTCTCGCTGATGGTAAAGAAATTGAGGATCCCTATATCAAAATCTGCCTATGATATTTTATGATAGATTGGGTTGGTTTACGTTGAATGAGTATCATGCTATTGTAGGTCACCCAAACAATGAAAATGGCACACTGAAAATTGATATAGCTTAATAACCACACTTGTTGAATTATGACCAAGTCACAGAAATACTTATATCAACGAATTCTGCATTGGCTGAAAAAACTATCATATAGGAACCAAATCCATAAAAGTCTTCAGTCACTAACCCTTAAGTTGATCGGATATTGTAATGTTTTCATCAATCAATTATCCACTAGGTGATTGTAATTGACAGCCTCAGTCTCTTCCCCAGCTGAAGCCCAAACGATTCAAAAACGCCATTTCATCCTTTTCATAGAGTCATCGTAATCATTATAATCGTCACTTCTGATGTCAATTCAGCATAACAACACACACATTCAACCATCCATCCGCATAACTCGCTTCCCTCATTAAATCCTCCAATGGTGCTTTGAACGGAACTGTTGCCCCATGTAAGATGACATCCGCTAAAATCGCATCTCTCCTGCTTGGAAACAAACTCGGAAGAATAGTATTGAGAGCCCCTCCCAATGTTTGAGGCTCACGAGATGCAGTTTGTGGTTGTATAAGAGTTTGTACCGTTTTAAATGCGAAAAGTGGTGGAGGTGGAGAAGAAGTACCTGGAGCTTTTGATGAACTCGAGGAAGCTGGATGAGGAGTTGAAGTTGGAGATGAGGATGAAGGTAGGTATATACGTAATGGAATATGTTTTAGAGGAGTAGCGGGATTGAGGAGGATGGTGGAAATCTTGAGGTAGGTGTGAAGATCATCTGCCGATTTTGTAAGATTAGTTTACGCTATGTCGATGTTGTGTATGAATGTAGACCAAAAAGGGATCGTACTATCTTGAACTGAGTTCCATAATTGTGTGGAATGTTCTTTTGACATGCTCATGATCCCCTTTGCATTTCCATTGCGTATGAAATCGGCCTGAATTTAGATCGTTAGTAAACGAGGCTGAAGATGACTCGAGGGAGGGTAGATACTTCTTTGACGCTATTGATGAAAGTATCATGAATATCAAAAGATGGGCCATCTCCCAAATCTATTCTCCATGGCAATTCTGGCTGGTATAGATCACACAATAGACCAACTGGTAAATTCTTCAATGGAATTCCTTCATAGGAGAAACTTGTAATATTTTCCCCGAAGAAAGATATTAATCGTGGGAAAAGGAGCGGCAGATAAGAGACTCGGGGTATATTGATCAAATAAGGTATTGTAGAAGAAGGATGAGTGATATACAATGGTATATTAGAGGCCCAAATGAGGGATTGCATAACGAGAGTTCTTTGGTCTTCACCATGTATGTTTCCAAGTGGTGTTCATGCCCACTAGGTAGTAAGGCTGTGAGGTTAATCGTGGAAGGCTACGATATCTGTTGCAAGCGACCCAGCACTCGTTGAGGTTTAGCTCGGAGTGACTAATCATGAAAGGCTGAGGCTGAGGATTTGCATCGATACCTAGGTATTGCTTGCTAAGCGAAGTTTCATACTTCGGATATTAGGTGATCAGACCTTGAACTTGCAAAACTCGAACGTTGGGCATACTTTTGGATCTAATTCTAACGCTCAGAACTTCTTTTACAGTTGAACTGGTTGATGATGCAGTGGCGGTGAGAAATCTCATAGATTTTAGAATTACTAGCAACGAAATCATCGATAAGAAGAGTCCGAACGTAGCGGAGAATGTTTCTCCGCATTGGTAGCTCACCAGCCAGCTTAAGGTCCGGAAGGATCCTCATTATAGCAAAGTCTACTTTACATGCCAACCTTGTTCTTGTTTTAATATTGGTACCTGATGCTCATTTGAAGCCGATTTCAACACAGCCCAAGATCCCTGAAACACCAACACGCGTTTGAAAGAGAAGCTATAAGAACTAGAGAACTAAGTGTTCACTACAGGTAAGTTCCTAGAACAATCAACCGGAAAGTGTAAACGAGAGATGTTATGTACATACTTAATCCTATAATCGAGCTTACTAAATAGGTACATGGTGGATATCTTTCCGCCCAAACAGGGTCGCTCCCAACTTGAGGAATTCCACTCCCTTCCCAAATCCGGCGTACGGCTCGCAAGAAACCATGCCATTCATTCCATCTATTCCAAAAGCTCTTCGTTTTAACTTTTATGAGTTTCCCATGCATTCTTCTAATTGCAATAGGGGCCAATTCCGAGCCGAACCATTTCGATACTTACTGAATCCTGAATCAATTTATCGATCGCGTGGCAATCTAGATTCCATATCCGAGGTGTCCGGTATGCCGCGCGATTCGTCAAGGCAAGCAAATAGTTGCAGAACTTCGTGGACTTTCACTTCGTCTTCTATCTTGATGGCTTGTTCCAATTTCCGAGCTTTCGAAGAAGTATTCAAACTGCCATACATACAATCTCGACAGGATACTTTGCGCCTGCCAACTCTAGAGTGTATACCATGTCACATTGTATTCCAATTTAGAGTATGGCCCTGGTGCCCCCGATATCAGAGCCAGCAAATGATCTTCCTTGATCTTGTCGCGTATCTTCTCCACAACGAAAATCCTTGGTAACCTTAGAGCTCAGACTGTAACGATAATCTGGACGAGATGTTGATTTGCCATTATAGACATTCTTCTGTGCTGTTATATTAACGTTCGCCTGAACATGACAAGTAATCGTCACAGGAGCCCCATTGAGTCAATTTAAGGGTATGGAGATGATGGGTGACAACATGTCACATTGCCACTGCAGTTCCTAAAGCTACTAAGTATAAACTACTAAAGTGGACATTATACATCCTGCATGAGTAACAAGCATTAGCAAGAAAGGTTGTTCCCAATTGATTAGCCAACACGCTTTATGCATGGCTTATGGAGGAAGTATTAACGTCGTGGTATGTAATTCGTTGAAAACTCTACGCTTAATATAAATCCAACAATTCTATGATAAATAGGCACGGAACCACTTTCCTAAAATCCAAATAGCATGTAAGCTCTTTCTTATTTCATCCATTCCTTCGGGTCTGCGAATAAGCCTATCTGCCGTGAGAGGATTTTAACATTGCAACCATTGAATCAATCAATACACACAGACCTATGTCCTACAATATCGTATTCATTACCGACATTAGCAAGGAACTTTCATAGAAGGTCAAAATACTTCCTAGAAGTTTCTTCAAATTTGCGCACAGAATATTTGGTTACACTAATTACTAGGCAATGTGTCACCAAAGGAATCATCTGAGCAAGCACCGCCTTTCAAAACCATATCAGGCTTCAGAAGTTCAATGGGGTCAGTTTACACGTTTTTTAAAAAATACGCGAAATTTTAGTTAGTCTGTAGATCATCTAGATGTATCCTTCCGGAAAAGCTTGCGGCTGGCAGATTACTGTGTCTCGTCAGTTCATCTAGCCATTTTCTTGTCTCCCCTGTCTCGATCCATCCCGCAATCTTTGTGCCATCCTTGTTTCTCACGTTTGCTAGAATATGAACATGGAATATACGCTCTCCCTAAGATGGTGAGATTCCCGGGTTCTGGGATAGGAGAAGTCTCTTCTAACTGAATACATATGAATAGTATTGGTCGAGAGAAGCTGGGATGTTCGATGTGGAGGAAAGGAAGGTATTGGGATATAGGTACAGATACCTTGTTCTCACAATAGGTAGGGGACTCACTGCAAGGAATAGACAGTTTTATCCATCCTTTGGCCTGATCTACAAATGTTATAAACCTATATGCGGATCGATATGTAAGGTCCAGACTTTCCAGCAAAGCATATTTTTTTGTTCTTTTGGGGTTTTCATTTTTCTCAATCTTGCTCATGTTACTATCCGTTGTTCTGGCACCAATAGATCATTGCCTGAATACTTGATAGGCATGAATTTATCTCCATGTTGACTTAAATGCAAGTCCTACTATCACTACCCTTTTGAAAGTACTGAATGGGCACCGGGATTCCGCAAGAGGCCATAGGTGCTTCTGCTGCCGTCCTGACATACTCATCTATATGCCTCATTTTGGTCACCTTACTCATTTGTATGCTATGGACCTATGGTGAAAGATGGACCTGTAAGTTGCTTTATCAAAATCTATACCGATATATCTAACAAGATAGATGTGACATTCCTCGCAAAGTTCTCTGCTTTAAGCACACTCGGATCTATCGCACAGCAAATACATTATAACCTCTCTTGGCTCATTGTTAAGCATGACGCTTATGCGACGGCTTTAAAAGCTGTAGAAACTCCAGCCTTGGGGTTTTCAGGTGTGGGAAATGATTTGGATCTCGTACTATTTACAATTCGTAAGTTCTCATCCCGATGTTGCCAATCCGAATGATTGCTAACCTCTTGACCCAGAGTTCTACAGTTATAATGTTATGGCTTTAATGGTGTTATTCTGGTAAGTCGATACGAAATCAGATGAGTTGAACATTGAGATTTACCAGTAATCAGGGCTGTTAAACTTTTCTGTGGTTCCTGGGAAATACGTGCGAACTTCCTTGGTAGCTGGCTGCGAGAACATATATCTTTCATATCCAAGATATTTGCAATCATTGTCCCCGGGATTTTAGTCGGTGTAGGTCATGCTCCGGCTGTGCTAAGAAGCCTCGTGGCGGCTTTTATTCTAATGAACTCCACAAGTAAGTTATGCTTAGCCAGATCTTCTATCCCTAAAAGTGTATATTCAGAGCTTGGTCTGACTTGTGAAACTAGTGCTCATAAGCTTGTCAACCGGCAGTATCCTCATGGTACTTATTCTTTATAAGTATATCAAAACACGGCGACTACTGTTTGCACACGAAAAGCGTAACGGGTGGTGGGCTTCAAGCGGTACAGCGACGGCGACTGACACGACGGGTACCGGCACTGGAACTGGAACTGGAACTGGAACTGGAACTGGAACTGGAACTGGAACTGGAACTGGCCAATCTAATGCCAATAATCGCAAATTAGCTCGTCGCTCTGTATACGATCGCGCACTTATTACCCGGTTTACGATTGGATTTGTTATTATTCTGTGAGTCTCTTTGGCATCCTGATAGCTAAACTGGTAGAAAGACCAGCTGACAAATTTTAAAAGGGCTTTCGAAGTTGTGTTAATCATCGTCTCTCTATTCTCCGAACAAAGCTTTCAAAAACTTGCGAAATCGTCATCTCCCGACTTCTCGGTATCTAGCTGTATCACAGATATCATTCTCTTCATTCCAGGAGTCACAGCGTCACTCTTAGTGTTTCTCGTTTTCGGAACCGCCAAATCTTTCACGCAATACAAAGATTTAATCCTTAGTTGCTGTGGCCAGCGTACGAAATTTCCTAAAAGCAAAAGAAGAGGTGTTATGAGATCTGGAGATGAGGAACAGGGTACCGAATTTCAAAGATTACCTAGTATGGGAACAAAGATTGTCACGCCTGAAGAACGAGCTGTGTTGGAAGCAAAAATGCGAGGCATGTTACCTGACCAACGAACATCCATGGGGTCACAATACACAGAATATACGACACAAACGGGGAAAAGAGGACCAGAATCATCAGTATACACTCATACACGAACTTTAAGTCCAATAACAGCCAACTTCAATTTCAGTCTTCCAGCCTCAGCCAGAAACGCATCTCGACCCGCGATACGCAAAGACGATCGTGATGCAGGAGAAGCGTGGGCTAGACAAAATGATTTGGAAGTTGGCCTGGCATTGGAGCAAGAGTGGAGTGATAACAGCTACGCAGGGGGAAGAGATTCGGCAGGAAATACAACTGTGGGAAATACGACAATTCTTGATGATATCGACCCATTGTCTCATCGGGATTTCATTCTGGATGATAGTGATGAGCATGAGGGATGGACGAGATGAATAGGTTCATGGGAGGAGTTCTAATGATTTTACGATTGATACCTTCAGTACCGGATTGATTTTCTATCGGTAGTCTTTGTATAAAAAGGGGAAATATGGATATATAATATATATATATATATGGGATATAGGAAGGATAGATAGATGGATGGATGGATGTAAAAAATGGTTGGGATTAGCGAGTTGAAATCTTTAAGGGAAAGCCGCTACTGTATGAATAGTTTAAGAATTAGAAGAATAAAGATACCCGTTCTTGATATCTATCACATGTAGTATACATGACGTGCAGATGTGCCGATGTGATAATAGTAATACCGTAATACCGGTCTATCACATGCAGGAGATCAATGTACCGAGCCGCATATCGAGAAAAAGAAAATCTTTTGCTAGGGAGTCGACGATCTACACGCTTCGGAGATATAAGTTTATCATATCTCATAATATGTATGAAGATTACTGGCGTGGCACTGACATCTGTAACCAGCCAGCTGGATACTTGATAAATCCAGCCAAGACAGAAAAAGCATGGCAAATCCCACCTCAAATTCTCGGAACCCCCTAAAAATAACCTCGGGGTCTTTGTGCGATGAGATTGATTGTTGAGCTTTTTTTTTTCAAACACTTGAAGTCCGTCGGCCATAGGTTCCTCCGTGCCTCGGTAGACCCATGCTTGTGTTGTGTTTAACGATTTATCGGTGTCCAGTAACATTATTAATTGAGATTATTTGAAACTGGATCTTTTTATTTATTCATTCCTGTTGTTTTTCTTTTCTTCTTTTCTTGTTTCTCGTTGATTGCTTATATACAAATAAGTGTGCGGGTTCATTCTTTACCTGTGTATACAATTCCTGCTCATATTACTGGCTTTCAAAAGTCAAAACCTCACCTCCTTAAAATGGCATCCGCAACTCGTCTCCCTCTCAAATCGATTGCGTTCACGACGGCAGCGGTAGCCGCAGCAGGTATCTCACATGTGAATATACAAAAATTACTTTCCGATGTCTTTACTGGACCGGGTAGTTATTCGCGGATTGCAGCTACCGTTGTCATTCTAGCCAATCTGAAAAGTTTGCCTGGAGTGTGGCATGTATGTTCTCCTCTCCTTTGCTCTCCGTCTCATTTATTTCATAAGAAAGAGAAGCAAAAATGACATCAACTAACATGCCCGCAGTTCCGAGTCTGGAATGCAATCCTCAAACATCTCCTCTTCACCATCCCAAATATCCCTTCGGATCTCGGTCCCGCATCTCTCTTCCTCCCCGTTATCACAACCTCCCATGCCCCCCTCTGGGAATGCGATTACAATTTGCATAAATCGAATAGCACCTATTTCTCCGATCTCGACGTCACGCGTTCGCATATCATTTGCTGTCTTCTAGAACCGGGCATTCATGCTCTGCAAGCGAATCCGAAAAATAAACTCGTGCTGGATAAAGAAGGAAAAGCGGTGCGCGGAAGATGGGGAATCATGTTAGGAGGCGTGATGTGTAATTTCAAGAGGGAAATAGGCATTTATGAGAAATATGAGATGTGGAGTCGCATACTGTGTTGGGATCGCAAGTGGATTTATGTGGTGACGCATTTTGTGAAGAAGGGGTCGGTGAGACCGAGGGGGTTTGTGTTGGGGGATGGAAGTTGGCTTGGGGGTAGGAATGCGAGGTTTGAGGAGAGGGAGGGAGACGGTGGAGATGCGGTGGAGGTGGATGAGAAAGCTATTTTTGCAAGTGCGGTTAGTAAGTATGTGATGAAATTGGGAAGGTTGACGGTTCATCCAGAGGTGGTGTTGAATGCTAGTGGGCTATTGCCGGAGAGACCGGGCGGTTGGCATAGTATGGCTAATTCTGGGGTTTCGACGCCAGAAATGGATGAGTCGTTTGTGGAGGCGAAGGTTGAGGATGAGGAGGTTAAAGAGGGGGGGAATGGAAATGAATGGAATTGGGAGAGAGTTGAGAAGGAGAACAAACGAGGATTGCAATTTGCGGAACATTTTGCTGCGATGGAGGGGTTGCATCAGGAGTTTACTGGAAGTCAGGGACCAGCGTTGGGTAAATATAGAGATTTGTTGTGAGAGTATAGGTAGAGACTTCTTGCGGAGTCGAGACGTCGTTTGATGTGCAAGTTCATATAGATTAGAATAGACTAGGCTAGATCGGCTGGGATGGAGTATATAGGTTGTAAATGAGCATATAGACTAATTTATAGAAGAGATATCACGATGATTTTTGTAATCTAGGATAAGTGCACGGCATTTTCCCGAGCCATTTCATTCCTCTCAAGCGAGCTAGATTAACATATCAAAATGACTAAGTTCTTTCAATGTAACCATGAGAAGTGAATCTGGGACGTGGTAGTACCATATTCCATTCTTGACGTTACAGCGCAGGGCTTGATCGAGTATGCAAGGGGTAGGGTTTGCATCTCAAGAAGATCAACTGTCTTTGAGTGGACCCAATGATCACAAGGTCGAGCGCTACAGCCTTTAAAAATGGTGAAAGGATCGATATCTCTCTCTGAGATATACACCGTATTTCATATGTGGAAAAGAGGGATCTTGAGAGGTGTTTTCCCCTTGTTTCATCGAGTCTTGTTTTGTCGAATCTTACTTTATTTTGGTGATGTGATGGTGATGGTGATAGTGATGGTTACGAAATTAGTGTTGAAATAGGAGGGGAAATGGTAATGATAATTTTCTCGATGTGTGATTGATAACAAGAAGTCTCTCTCGATCTCCCTCGCGCTTTCGTCGCGTGAAGTGCGAAGTGAAGGAGTTTCTGAGTGTATGTCGGTTGGTATTGATGATGAGCTCGGGGTATTGAATGCACTATGGACATATGAGAGAGAGAGAGAGAGAGAGAGAGAGAGAGTTATGCAATTGGTAGCAGCCTTCACTATCTAGTATTTGCTTTATCGGTGTTTGGTATTTTGATTGCATTGGCTTAGAGGTGTTACTTATATATTTGGGGGGGAGGGTAATGGGGGAAGGATAAGAAGGGAAAATGAGAAGAGGGTGGGGATTATGAGTATAGAAGTGAATGATATACTACATCCACAGCTCATAGATTTCGGGCTCCTACAGCGTATATACATCTGATCTCCGAGGTACATTCAGACAAGAAGTCCCCGACGGATTCCAAAAGCTTACAGGAGTGATAAATATAAATAGCTCGAGATCCAGGATTGAGGAAGACAGCATTTTTAGAGAGATTATGCCACAGAGCATTACGATGCAGCTCGGAATGCGTGGGATTTCCAATTGTATCTTTGAGTTAGGTTTGAGGTTTTATTTTCATAGGGTCAGGAATTGGGAAAATGAGGCTACGGCTGTTGCTTGTTTTCTTGGTTTGATGTTATGGAGCGGGCGGCTTACATGGTGTTGAGTGACAGTGGTGTGTACACTCATATCTTGACAGTGGATGAGATATATTGTAAATGACAATGAAAGGCTTTTATGTTATATGGGTAATCATGAGTTGAAATCTCACAGGTATCATAGGTTAAAGATGGAAAGATGCTACCACGCAGAGATGTACCTATTGTTCTCACGTTACGGGAAAGTTGAGATTGACTTCAGCAGTTCGGACTTTTGGATATTTATTTAGCATAAACAACGTGATTGTGAGGAAACTTGGAGCTTAAAAATATCGTGTATATATGCCCAACTTGAGAAATTTCTCACCAGCATAGGACGGTGAAGGGAGAAGGATATACATACTCTGTGAGTGGGGAGGGGTGAATGATGCATTTACATTCACATTTCTATTTACATCAACTCGCTTAGTGAAGCAATAAGAGATTCCAAGCAGATCAACAAAATGAGCGTCGAGCTGAAAAAGGAACAAGATTTATGCAAAGAAAGGTGGTATATACAAATATTCATATATCTTTTCTGGAGGTTTTCTTTAATTCATTGTATATTCCAGACCAGCTAACTTTGGCAGTCTTTGGGGAGCAATAAACTGGGGAATCTTTTTTGGGCTGTCATTATTTTATATCTATCTACCTCTCGAAAGGAGATCTTGAAGGCGGAAAGTTGTGTGGGTTTGAATCGGAGAAATGATCACTAGACAGATAGTTTATGGTGGTGATGATATAAGTGACAGTGAGAGATTTCTGACGGGAAGAGAGGAGGGATTTTCTTGTTACTATGATGAGTTCTTCCTGTATGCCATGCCTAATTCAGTCATGACGAATTCGATAGCAGAGGTGGGTAAAATAAAGAGTGGTATTGGCATTGCACGCATCATTTTTGAGCAGCATTTCGTGTGGAGTCTGTTGGAGTTCTCAGCTGGGGGTAATGGGATCTTTTATACTGGGGGAGGTTGAACTGAAGGCGGAAGGGGGTAGATTGTAAAGGACATACAAGGAGGAAAGAAGAAGTGAATTATGATGCACTCACAATCAACTTTTCGATAATTCAATATGTTGTACTCAGCGGATAATCATAATCTGACTTAGAATTTCAGAGGAAGCGAGAGTTGTAAAACTTAAGGGACCAGGTGTTGGGAATGAGAGGACCAAGAATACTTGGGATAGAATCAAACATACGATGAGGGATTGTGGCTGCGTGTGTGGTAGATTATGGTCTAGTGTGCGGTATGTTATATCTTTCGAATAGAGTCGTGAATAGAGGGAGTGATGATTTTTCCAGGGTCTTGTCTAAATGCCGTTATATTGGACATTAATCATGTAGGACAGCAATAGTCGAAGATCGAGCGACAACAAGAACAGTTCAATAGGATGAGAGCATGGGATCTATATCGTAATTATCATTATCATTGTATCTGAAATATGAATTCTTGCGAATTCCTAATGAAAGACGTTCCTTGAACCCGGCGGGAAAGAAACCTAATATCATGGTAGTATTGGATTCCCATAACTCATGGGGCTATCATCATAACAGTTGCTTGAAGAACCATCCAAGAGGTACTTGCCCCTTTTATAAAAATAAATGAATTGTTTTTAGGGGTTTAGCGAGATGGTGTGAACGCGTTTGTGATGCCAGTAACTGAGCCGGAGTGCAATCATCCATTTTCAAGCCAGATACTAACCAATTTGACAATTCTTTAGACAAGTACATACATGTATAAATCAACACAAAACTCCCTACTCGCAGCATCGAAGATCGAGAAGGACGATACAAACCAGAAAGGTTTAAGGAATACCGTGACCGTCCGCGGGAACATATTCATGAAAATCGAAAACTTAAAGAACCACAATTTGATTTCCTATTCCCCCTATCCCATCCCATCTCATCCCATCTCATCCCATCCCATCTCTAGCACAAAACTTATCGTCGTTACTCTCGTCTCACGATCCAGTGTATCTGCATAAAAGGAACAAAGGGTCATGATAGAAAGACCATAACAAATTTCCCCAACTAATTAACAAAAACCCCTTTCTTACCACTCCCTCACCACTATCCAAACCCCCAAATAAAATAAAATAAAATATACAATCCCAATCTTCTCACACAACCAAAATTTCAAGATCCACCAATTTCGCGAAGGGGAGAGAAGAAGAAAGTAGAGAGGGATAGGAAGCACGAGGTATATACACGATATCCTGAGACCTATCGCATTTGTCATCTGGGGAAAGATAGAGTTGAGATTATGGGAAGAGGAAGTCGCCGGGGCTTATATACTCACCTGGTACTCAGCCATTCATTCGTTCTTTACATTCATTCTTCACATTCATAAATAATAAAGCGAGCAATATTGGGATTTAACATCCAAGAACAAAGGGGTGCGAGTGACCATGCGGTATGAGGTCCTCCACTTACCTTACACAGTACACAAATACAAACACAACCCTCGCAGCAAATCCAAATCATTGCATCCTCCCTCAACACCTACCATCTACTATTCGTTCTTCAAGCCCGTTTACCTCTCATCTTCCCTCAATGCGTACCTTGCCTACCATCCAACGACCTACCTATTCTCCCACTTTCCCATCCCCATCCCCATCCCCATCCCCATCCAATTTCAACAAACAATATCCATACTACCATCCCACTCGTCACTCGTCATGAAATACACCACCGAGAGCTCTATTTCTTCCCTTCTCTTGATATAATACCCATCCCTTCACCCATCCCTCTATCTTTATCCCCATCTTTATTCTTATAAAATACAAAAAAAAAAACCAATTTGTATATCCTATTCAACCTAATTCAATCTATACCCAACTCATACCCATACCCACATGATTTCCCAGGGACTACTATCCATTCCTCCTACATCCTCCCATCCCATCCCATCCCATCCCATCCCATCCCATCCCAACCAAAACTCAAGATTCAAGATTCAAAAGTAAAGAAAATAACCACAAACCCCACAAACCCCCACTCCCATCTCACCATGCCCTGTCCCTCTATACAAACTCCCCCCTCTTCCCCTCTACTTCATCATCAACCCATCATTCCTCTTTATTTCCCCTTTATTCACCTCTCTTCCTCTCCCTCTCCCTCTCCCTCACCATTACCTCCATCTTCATCTCCTCCTTTCCTATTTTTCCTTTTCACTCTTCAAACAATTACTAATTATACTACATACACATTACATCTTTCATTCAAATAACTTTACAATGACCCATGATTTCAACATCACTAGTAAATTCCCACCTGTGATAATTGCCAGTTCGTCAAAAGATCGCATATAATTTCAGAAGCATAGCACATCACAAAAATCAAGCAAAGATAATTATTTTAAAAATCATCATTTTTCTTTCCTAACAGATTATTCATGCCCAATAACAAAAGCACCATATTTAATCTCGTGTGTGAAATCCCCCTTGCGAAAAACATCATCACATATGATCAAAAGTGGTAAAAGAAAATTAAAGAAAAGCCTCAGAGGAAAAGACGTAATAGAAAAGAAAGCAGCGAGTGAGATAGATTCCATCCCCCCCCTCCCCAAAAATACGTTCAGTAAAAAATCCCAAAAGCTCCATCCATTTCCCTTAATCCATCCGCTATCCAGAGCTTGTTTGTGTGTCAATCTTACGCCTGCCTTATTCGTGATAATTCATCCCCATTCCCTTCGCCATATTCATCCACGTTCTGTCCATTGATTTATGTAGTCATCTTTACCCTAATACAACTTGCTGGGTGATACATTTACTTCTTAGATTCTGATTCTTGCTCGGCAAGGTATTCCTCATCACTGGCATCGAGAATATCATACTCCTCATCAGTCATGAATCCATCCTCAGCCTCATCATCTTCGAAGTTTTGATTGAATTCCTCAAAGTCATCGTTGAAGATTTCTTCCGAAGTTGGAACAACCTTTGGTGATGGTTGAGCTTCATGAATGCTTGAGATTGGAGATTCCTTTTCAAGCTTTGGGAAAATCATTTGACTAGTCTCAGCTTCAGGTAAGTCATGAGTTTCTTGAACCTCGGATGAAGCTTCAGAGGCAAGCTCTTGCTCATCAGCTACAACCTTAGGAGCTTCAACCTTGGCAGCTTCAACCTTAGGAGCTTCAGTCTCAGCAACTTCAGCCTTGATGACTGGAGTTGGCTCATTGACAGTAATATCACACCAAAGTCTGTGACCAAATTTGTCACCAGTAGGAGTAGTAAGACGCCAGTATGAAATGAAGCTACCAGCACGGTTTGGAGTTCTCATCAAGACGGTGAAACCGTATTCTTGACCAGGAGCGACTTCAGTATAACAAGTTGTGCTCTCAGCAGCACTGACAAGTTCATGTACACTGGCTGGGTGTTCAGGGTCAACAGCACACATGTTGTCGCCACCAACGAATCTAACACTGCAACCTGCAGGCCAAGATGTCTTACCACCATTGCGAAGATACCAGGTTTGTTCGAAAACTGAGTTTGGTGTCATATTGGTACCATCAGCAACTGCATCACGAACAAAGTGTGCAACCAATTCCTCTTCAACGGGAGCTGGAGCTTCTTCAGTGACCTCCTCGATAACTTCCTCCTTGACCTCAACCGGTTCAACCTCAGCAACAGGCTTGACCTCAGCAACAGGCTCAATCTCAGCAACAGGTTTAGCCTCAACAACAGGCTTAACTTCAGCAACGGTTTGAACTTGTGTTGCAGCATTAGTGGATTGAGTGGGAGTGGTCTCAGTTGCCTTTGAAGTTGTTGGAGCAAAACGATCACCCATTGGTGCCATGGGTTTACCATTTGGATGATCACCAAGAGTTGTAACGCTGACATTGCGAACAGGTGTCTTGAACTTGATCAAAGGATGGGTCTTGTTGTGAGAGTTGGATGGACTGGCCTCACAAACCGCACAGAAATCGGTGTCATGGCAGACAGCACATTTGTAACGATCTCCAGTGATATAAGCGGGGGAAACGTTACCATTGTCATATTCGGTGTGGTGCTTGTGTTTGCAAAGAGGTCCATCACAGAAAATACCATGATGACGAACTCTGCTAGCTTGTTGTTGAGCACACGAGCGGCTGACAGGTTCATAGAGAGGTACAAATCTGTGACCTTGGTGGATGAAGGCAGCATTCGCAATGCATGCATCGCAGTAATCCCAATCTGGACAATCAAGACACTTGTGACGAACACCAAAGATGTTTCTATCACATCCATCACAAATGGCAGAGTGAGAGGCGTTACGACCTGCAGCGAGAAGAGCAGAGGCCATTGAACCGAAGTTAGCATCCTCATCCACGAAAGCGAAAGCGTGCTTGGGGTTGTGACCATGCCTCAATGATACGTGGCATTGAATACACAAATCGAAATCTTCACAATCGATGCAAGTGACAAATTTCTCTTCGGACAATTCAGAGATGCAGCTGTTGCAAGTGCGAGTAGGGGCCGGTCTCTTTTCTTCGACTGCGGGAGCGACGAGAGTAGTCTTAGAGTCGGAGAATTGAGGCTTGTTATCTCTGTAGCCAGAAAGTTGTTTAGGGGCGAGCTTCTCGGTTGTGCTGTGAATGTATTGACCCTTATCCACGATGCGTTTAATCAACCAATGATCACCATTGCAAGTGACTCCAGCGTCGTTACACTCTGGGCACAAGTCGAAATCACCATTGTCACAGGTGCTGCAATGATAGTGGATGTCTGGAATAGAGGCATTGCAGCTATTACAGTAAACGGAGAACGAGCTGACAACAGGTACTGGTGACTTTGAGCTTGGTAAAGGCTCGCCATCAGGATATCTTTCCATCAAGTAGGCAGGAACTGGCTTTGCGTGTCCGATCGCTGTTTGGTAAGCAGCGGGATTACTAGAGACAGCCATCTCATCAAAGGATTTTTGTAGGGAGATAATTGCTTCAATCTGCTCTTGTACTTTGGATTGCACTTGCACTGCGGCACTTGACTCCTTGTTTTGTGCTTCTGTTTCAGCCTCAGAGTCGAAAACGACGCTGCGTCTGGCGTTAGGGATCTCAGTGGTTGATGGGTGTGATACGGGAGTGGTGAATGAGGGGTATTCAGGTTGTGCTACCACAGGCACAGGCTTGGCTGAAGTTGGTTCTTCATCCTCGACGGAAGCTGGCTTTGGCATGACTGGTTCTTTGTCCTTGATGGTGACCTTGAGTCTAAGCTTAAGCTTAGCCTTGGCAGCACGATACAATTGTTTGTAAACTGAAGGATTGGTTGCATCGAGTACGATGAAGGCAGCGGCACTATCGGAGTATCTCTCGAAGATAGCCTCGGATGTTGTAGGGATGGCGAGAAGGAATCGAAGCTATGTAGATGATAACGATTAGCTACATTCAAATGATTTCATCACGATCGATCGTGATTAAACAAAATAATATGTTTTGCATAATCATGGAGCTGTGTTTGGAGATAGATTGATGTTATCACATACCTTATCGGGAAGAGTGCTAGCACCGAGATCACGAAGAGGAAGCTTGAATCTTCGATTGCTACCCTCAATATTAACCTTGAGGGTCACCAGAGTATCTGGAGTTGGGGCCGTCATGGACGCCATGATTGAAATGAACAAATCTATTGAAGAATATCGTTGTCAGTAGATGTGCAAGTGAAGAAGTGAAGAAGTGAAGAAGTGATGAAGTGATGAAGTGATGAAGTGATGAAGTGATGAAGTGATGAAGTGATGTTGAGAGAGCGGTGACCTTGCAAGGGAATGATGCCGGTGCCGGTAGAGCAAAGAAGCCAGGAATCGATCGGACTTACTTATCTATCGTATTATGAAAATGGATTCTTTGAATAGGATATCTTCGAAGAATCGAAGGATTCGATATTTGTCGAAACCGATCAAAGAATCAAAGGATATTCTTTTGATCTGTTATGAAAAGGGAATTGTTGTAGGTAAAGTGGATTGATGCGTTTTTGATTGATGTTGTAAGTTGTAAGTTGTAAGTTGTAAGTTGTATGTTGTAGGAATAGAGGATGGAGAAGATGTGGAGAGGAAGATGTAGGTAAATGGTAGGCGGTAGGTGATAGGTAATATGTAATATGTAATATGTAAGATGGAGTGTAGCTGCGTAGGTAATAAACTTATAAGGGTTTGGGTTTAGCTTACGAAAACCAGGTATAGGTAGGCAGGCAAAGAAAACCAATCGCTAAAATCAATAAGCAAGGCTGCCGTAGAAGGGTACGTGGAAAGGCCTGTCTGTACTGTAATTGTTAATCATACCTACCTAGTACCTGGGTACCGATCGATCTAGGTAAGAAGAGACCGACTTGTGAAGGGTGAATGCGAGAATGATGCGGTCATTATTGAATATCGAGGTTGGTAGGTAGGTGATCAATCATGAGGGTTTGTATGGTTTTTTGCCTCTTTCTATGTGATTCTATTGTATGGTAGGTAGACGATGTGATGTTTCTGTATTCGAGAGACTAGATAGATAATTGAATTTTACGAGGTAATAACATCTCGCTGTCTAAGATCCATGCATCCTCTTTACTATAAGCTCTCGATAATCCATTTGAATCATCTCCAGCTTCTCGTTGGCGAATGAATACTGGGTATCTATTATACTTAGCTAGGTACTCTAGACAATCAAAACACATTCATCATTATACTGCATCACACTACATTGCACTACTGTGTGTACATTACATCTTACATCTTACATCTTACATCCACCATGGTGATCTCACATTTTAATAAATCCCACTCAAATCTCCATCCTCTTCATCTCCTCATCATGAATACTCCAGCTTTCTCACTACCGCTATCTCACTATCGCTATCTCACTATCACTATCTCACTATCTCACTATCGCTATCGCTATCTCACTACTCGCTCCCTACTTTATCTAGCATCCTCACATCCTCACATCCTCACATTCTCACATTCTCACACCCCTATCAAAAAGTCCCCCAAGTTCCAACTCCTCTCTTCCCAGCTAGACTCCAACTAACCCCCAACCTAACCCCAACTAATCCACTCCAGCAACCACCCCCAAACCCAATCGATATCCCGCATCGGTAATACTATCCCTCCCCAATGACGAAGACCAAGCATTGATAATTGAGCTCACAGACTTACCTACCTACCTACATAGTACATACATACCACTAATCCTCACAATCACGAGGGCATTCCAGTTCTTCCATAAGCACGACAAGCCATCCTCAATCAATCGGTGAGTATTGGAGTACGATACATATATACTTGTACTCGTGATGTTATATTATATCCTACTCGGTCACTTACCTACTTCCATACCGAGTACATAGTCAATCTAGATATGTAATAATATTCCCTCTCTAAATTCATCCCCCAACATCTACTCTAGCAACCCATTATCCATCCATCCATCCATCCATCCATCCATCTCCCCTTACCCGATATCGAGAAAGAATAAACAATTAATCCACAATCCTTCATAAAACACCTACATATAATACAAACACAACCCACATCATCATCCTCTAATTCTCAAAGATTTCCATTCTTTATATATATACATACACTATAATATTACACCACCCATCACAACATCACAACATCACAACACTATAAAAATCAACCCATATCCAAAACCAAACCAAATCAAATCAAACCACGCCATGCAAAATCTGTATATCATACACTTATTATATACCCACCTAATCTACCACCCTAACCCTCCATAATGATAATGATAATCATAATCCCACCCCAAACCCTCCCCCTCCACTCCCTAAAGAAACCCTTCGCCTCTCTTTCCTCTCTTTCCTCCCCTCAACATCCATATTTTCATATTTCAATATTTCAATATTTCAATATTTCAAATACCTACCTTCATCTGACCCAAACTACACACTCACAAATACCTACACCCAGCTACTTCCCCATCTACTTCCCATCAACCAACCAACCATTTGCCTCCCATCCCCTCCCCTCCCCTCATCTCGCCACATACTACACGCCACACACCACCACACCACATGCCACGCAATCCTTCTCTCCCTCTTCCTCTTCCTCTTCCTTCCTCCCCCGATTTCCAATCAATCAATCCGAAATCTTGAAACAACCACGAATCCAAATCGCCTCAACGAGGCTCACCATTACACACGTACGCCTATACGCATATACGGAGAGCGTATTCTAATCTGAATACAACACGGAATGGATTCCAAGAATGAATTAATTATCAAGTCACCAGGAAATTCACACATGTCTAATAACAAGAAAGATAATTCATATTTAACAACCTATGTAGAATCGAAAGGAAAAAAGGTAAAACTTATTAAAAAAGTATTGACCCTATCCATATTCATATCAAGATGAAAACCCCAGAATGAGAATTACTACTTATGAAAGTGCTTATTTCCTCCATTCCCTTCCTTTCCTTTGCTTTGCCTACCCCCCTTCAACTGAATCAAACGTCCCATGAAAAAAAGACTCAAGAAAAAATCAAGTACCACGCCACGAACCCCGGCCATGAACAACTTGTGTTTGCAGAAAAGTGCTCGTACAACCGTACGCCTATAAAAGAACATTCCTTCCTATCCACCTGGCACCTTGCTCATCTATTTCCCTTCGTCCACCTAGCACCTTGCTTGTCTATTTCCCTTCGTCCATCAAACATCTTAAACTTCCAATCCCATCAATAACCATCTTTCACTCGTGGTATCCAGTTGATGCGACCACATGTCAAGGGTTGTCAATTCAAATCCAACCCAACGAAGACTTTTAAGGAAAGTTGATCTATCTCCTTCAGGAATTGATCGATCAACATTAATAACGACTTTTGAGACTGCGAATACTTCATCCGCGAGTTCAATCAGTGCCATAAGTCTATTGCTCATTAGTAACTTAAATTGTGGTGACGACAACAAAGTAATCCTTACCCCTGTTTTAGATCCCTTCCAATGACTGAATTATCAAAGAATGCAAATAGTGTCTTCTCATCACCATTTCCGCCAACAAATCCACGAAAGCTGCATCCTCCCGTATAATCCCAAATCTCGACCCAAGCATCGATTGAATGGCCTGATTTGACGATACCAAAGTAATTATCATGCGTATCCACATCATCGTCAAGACTTGAATACGTGTCCGCACCCATCACGTTTGAGTCACTACTAGCACTTTCTTCTTCACCAAGAAAAATGGTTTTCATGTTCTCGCAAAAGAGTCTCTCACACTCTTCCCGGATGGCGTACGCTGCCCCCTCTTTGCGGCTTGTAGTTCTACCACGATTCTTCATTGAATGATTAATTAATGCGAATTCGTTGGCAGATGTCAAGGCCGCAAGAGGGGGACTTGATGGAGGGGATATTGACCCTGAGCGGACCTCAGGGATACCACTTTGCCCTGTTGAAAGAATATTAGTATTTGATGTTGGTTGGGGAAAGTTGGGTTGATGGAAATGAAAAAGGGGGAAACTTACCCGCCAGCGCCGGTAGTGGAGTAGTGGAATCCAGAAAGACGAGCGGAAGAATCGACGATGTAGCAGCTGGCGAGGACGTTGGCTTGAGAGCCGACTACCTCGCCGCCACAATTACTACTACTATGACTGTTTTTCATACTTGGAGCCATTGTTCTCGAAAATTGCCAGTTTTGCGGTGTGAAAGGTTTGGGGATAGTATGTGACAGTTTAGTCGGGATTTTGGGATTTGATTTAATTGCGATTTGATTGAACACGATTTTGATTTATTGCGACGATGAATTGAAGTGATATTTGCAGGTGTGATCGGTACGTTGGAGTTCCTCGACGTGATATTTGATTTCTTCTTATGAATTTCGGAGTTTGCACTATTTGACAATCGGTGACTGGGAAGGAGAAAAGAGGCGGCTCTGGCTCAAATTTCTTTCAATGTGGATTTTGGGATTTAAACAAAGGCAGAAAAGTTAGTTTCTGATTTCCCCGCTTTCAATGAACCAATCATGATGAATTCTCATGCAACATCTACTGTACAGCACAACACAGCATAACACAACACAAGCAACCGCCATGACTCCAAACCACTAGAAATTTCTAGGAGGATTCAATTTCCTGTTTTCAGTGAAGTTTTAATGTTATTATTAATCAATGTGATACAAGAATGAATTGGTAGGACATATCGTAAGGTCATGTGTGAAGGATATCATGTCATTTTCGTTGATTGATTCATTGATTCATTGATTCATTGATTCATTGATTCATTGATTCATTCATTTATTCATTCATTCACCAGGAAAGAATTACCACAGAGTACAGAGTATGTATGTATAGTAAGTAAGCAGGAAACAAGAAAAGGCCTTTCTTCCATTCATTCAACTCCCTCGAAACAGAAACAGAAACTGCCAAGGCAATACGAGTTTGTATCATCTAAATACGACATCTGATTGTTCTAATGTTGAAGTCACGACTCACGACTCACGACTCACACAACGCCATGCATGTATGGTACCATATATTTCATCATGAGTTGCATATGGAATGCAATATGATTTGTTCTTCTTTTTGTACCCAGTCTATCACTCCACTTCTTGAATCGTAGGTATACCGACAGTTCGTCAGATCCATTCTCCATTGTCATACCGGTATGTACCTTATTATATCTAGGATACCTCCACTTGTGAATACGGAATTACGAGTTCAAAGCTCCAGGTCAAGAACCAAAGGTTAAGAGTCAAAGTCAAACTCAAATGCAAATGTCAAAATGCTACTGTAACTCACAGAGTATTACGTTGATCCGGAAATGGAGCAGCTTATTCTCCCGATTCCCATTAACCGCGGTACATATATACTATCCACATCGCATTAGGAAGCAAGTACACCTGAATCACCGAGTTTGAGATGAACAACAAGCATTTCCTGCTTCCTGCTTCTGGCTTCTGGCTTCCGGCTCCCTGCGTGTCTCTATGTATTCTAGTAGATTATGCAAAACATGATTAGAAGGATAGAACGAATATGCAGGTAGTCATTCAATCCCTGTGTATCATGGTCCCTCTCTTTTTTTTTGAAAGAATAAATGGAGTTTTGACGAGAATGAAGAAGATCTTCAATCTTGTATCTCTACTTCGCAAACTCATGAACATCAACCATCATGTACCAGAAATCATCGGACTACCGGTACTGGTATAAATCATCCTTACATCCATTCATACATCCTTACAATCACTTATCGATAAGCCAACCGAGGTAAGTGATGGTAGATTATCTGTCGTATATTATCTATAATGACCTACTATCTACGACCTACCTTGGCTCCGAGATACCCAGCTCCCTTGTTACTTAGTCCTCTCACCAGCTCCATCTATCTGCAAAGCGGAGGCACAATCACACAACCCACGATAATACTCTGTCTGTACAATTGAATGCGACAACACATCTCTGCACAACTTGAATAGTAAAGTGGGAAGTGGTAAGTGGTAAGTGGTAACTGAAAAGTGGGAAAAAACACATGATTTATGTAAGTCGTCTCGTCTCGGTCGTACATCTCTACAAATGTATCCTCAATTCTCAAATCCAAGATTAAGTAAGTCTGCCCATATATATTTAAACATATATATATATCGGTACTCAAATCATTGTCTTATTTCACATGCACATGTCACTTACCACGCTATCCTATTATCTGTTCTTGTCCTACGACATCAGATTGATCTAGGTAGTTTTGCTTATAATATCTCTCATCAATCATTTGAAAGGGGAGAAGAAGAAGCTACTAGGTATGACATTATATACATGTAAATACCTCATTTTTATCCCTCAATTCTTTGGACTCTCTACCTAGATATCTCCATATCTATTTCATCTATTTCATCTACCTCATATCCTTCAATATCTTGAAATAAAGCTCACAAGATTTCTCAATTTCACATGCGAATCTCATCTACACACACACACACACATACAAATGCCAATAATAGCATTGTCTCATCTATAAAAGTGAGTGACCATGCCATCCCTTTCCGTCGCGCAAACAGTCTTATCTTGTAAGACCTTTGAGACTTTCCCACGCGACTCTTTGTGTGTGTGATGTTTTACCCTCATTTACTTATCTCTTACTTGAATCCCCATTTTTCCCCTATTCACCATCATGTCATTTCATCGCAGCTTTCTAATCTTGACGTTCAGACAATATCCAATAATCCTCCTGACCACGATACACCTTTTATGACAACACAAATCTTCCATACTATTAGCTAGCTCGCAAGCAGGAGAAGTAGCTATCTGCGAGTAGATCAAAAGAAACCTCGTCCCAAAAATGTCCAACGAACGCCTCACGTTCCCAACCTATCTTCTCCCTTCCTTCTCGTTCCCCTTTCGTCGTCGCACATCCTCTCCTAGCACAAAAACCGCATCGCTCAATACAAGCACAAGCGCAAACCCTTTGGTTCCAGGATTAAGCTATTCGCCCACGAATAGCTGTAATGAAACTCCACTCGCATCACCTACATCTGGGAGTTTTCTCTCGCGCATTCCAACTACCTCCACCCACAAGAGTGGGAGTTGGAGTGAAAATGAGAATGAGAACGAGAGTCATGATTTAACCTACACTCCCACCTCTCCTCCTCGCACTAAACCTCTCCCTCAACCTCATCTCTCCCGTCCCTTTCCCTCTACAATTCGCTGTCTCACCTGCTCCACCCACATCTCGTACTCCTCGCAAATAATCTCCAAAGGCTTTACCGGTCGCCACGGCCGCGCCTATCTCGTTGCTCCGCCTCCTTCTTCACCGGTTCCTCAAATCCCCCCCTTTCCACCCACCGCTCACGATCGCTCTAAAAATATCTCCAACGTCCGCGTCGGTCGTCCTTCGAACCGAGAATTGTTAACAGGTCATCATGTCGTCGCAGATGTAAACTGCGCGGTTTGTAATACGCTATTAGGGTGGAAATATGTGGATGCGCGGGAGGCGGGCCAGAGATATAAAATTGGAAAGTTTATTTTGGAAACGAAGAGAGTGGGTGTTGTGGAGACGTTTGAGGATGAGGATGTGCGGACTCATTCGCTTGATTTTCGGGGGGAGGATGATGGTTCGGGATTTGTGGGGGTGGGGATGGGGAATCCTGGGAAATATGGAGGTGCGAGGAGAGATGGAGAATTACATACGTGGAATGTGGAAACGAAAGAAGAGGAGGAAACGAAGGGATGGGTGAATTTTGATTCGGAAAATGAAGATGAGTGTGAGGAACTTTTTGCGGGGATTTGGGATGCGGAGGTGGCGCAGAAAAGAAGAATTAGGAGGATTGATCGGAGGAGGAAGGAGGTGGAGAGGGAGAGGTTGGCGAGTAAGGATAGTGGGGTGGGGGGATTGTAGGGGATGGGGACTACGGAAAGGGGGGGAGGTGGTGGTGGTAATATATAATTGGAATGATTATGGAAATAGGAGGAGTTGGTATGAGATGCGATGCAATGAGATGTGAAGGGGTTTATGACTACTCTACGATTTATGACGGAAAGAAAGACGGATGGACGGATATACATATACATATACAGGGATGGATGGGGAAGGCATTGTAACGGAAAATTTCTGGCTGCATGGTCTCATTTGGTCTCATTTGTGTTGATGCGTAACTTGAGGGTTTTCTCTCTTTTTCCTCTCTCTCCTGTGGGTTTGGAATGCATACCTAGTAGGTACTTTGATAACCTACCTCCCTACCTGTAATTTGAGGGTTGATGGGATGTGATGGGATGGGTAGGGTAGGGTAGGGTTTTACTGGAGATTCGTATCGGTATTGTATAGTGTGGTACAAGGTATTTACTTGCTTGTTTATTGTATATATCTATGCATGTATATATACATATCCCTATCTACTAAATTAATGTTTTGATTTACTATCTATCTAGGTATGCAATACGGTGATTGAGAAATGTTATTATATCTTCTCGCTTCAAGTTTTCCTTCATGATTCAAGATTCAAGATTCAAGATTTGCTTTGATGTCTGTGGGATCTTGGGATGATGTTTAGTATATTGTATTGTATTATGTTGTATTATGTTGTATTATATTGTATTATGTTGTGTTGTGTTGTGTTATATTGTGTTGTGTTATATTGTGTTGTGTTGTGTTTATATGATGTGATGTAACGGGATAGGATAGGATGGGATGTTGATGGGATGGTGTGTGATATAATATCTTATACTATAATATATTGTTAGATTTGGGACTGAAAGAATAGACTTTGGGAGAGAATGGGGGAAGGAGAGAGGAGAGGAGAGAGGAGAAGGAGGAGGGGAAGGGGGGTGGGAAAGGGGGGGTGATACAGATAATGAGATGTATATAGAGAGATATAGATAATGAGAGAAATAGAGAGAGAAATAGAGAGAGAAATAGAATGAGAAATAGAATGAGCTATATATAAAGAGAGAGATATATAATCAAACACACACATGATTCAATACATCCACATCCACATCAAAAAATCATCAAAAACAACTACAACTACAACACACCCATCTAAATAACGTGATAACCAAATGCATAAGTACTGAATAGCTACTCAATCATAGAACCTTAAATTGCAAAAGGAAAGAAAAGAAAAAAAATTAGAACTTAATGATTTGGTTCAAGAAAAGAAGGAGAGAAATAGCGGGGTAGGTTCTAGATGGGAAAGCTGGGAATCGTTTTGGTGGGATGTTATGGGGGGATGGGGGTGAATAGTTAGGTAGGTAGGTAGGTTTTGGATGCTGGAGTAGAAGTTGATTAAAGGAGATGAGTTGTTTTTGATGTGTTTTTGATGTGTGTTTGGTGGTGATTAGGTGGGTATTTGGTGTTGGAGTTGGAATTTGGAGGGGGAAAGGGATGGGATGGGATGGAAATATCTAGTATGTATAAGAATTGCTGGGATGATGGGTGCGGTTAGTATGGTTTCAGACGAGGGATTGTGGGTAGGGAGGGAGAGAGGTGGATGTTTAGGGTTTATGAGTAGGAAATATATCTATATTATGTATATGGAGAGTTAGATATATAAAATGATTTGGATGTATATGTAAAGTATTTTTTTGTAGATTTGAGGTTCTATATCTATCTTTATATGTGATGGAATATTGAGAAGGTTGTGGTTTAGTGGAGGGGAATTAGATGGGTGGATATTTGATACTAGGTAGATAGGTGGCTTAAGTTGACTTCTTGATTATGCGTCATTATACTTTTGGGTGGGATTGGATTTGAGTTTGGAGGGTTTGAAGAGGAGTCTGGGGTACTTGAGGGTATATAGTTGATATATGGGTGAGCAAGAGTATGGCCGACTGAAAATTCATCATGTATGTTTTACTTTGGGAAATTTGATTGATGATGTCACACACATTTAGCATTTGTATTCTGCTAAGACAATTAGTTCGTAGAATAGCTGTAGGGCAAGACTTTTAAATATGAAAATATCTAGTAAGCAAGCATTCACCACATTGTTTAATCCTCTACTGAGGTAGATGTCCTGCCTATCTCTATACAAAAACTCTCTCTAACATGAAATATCAAAAGACTTCCTCCTTAAGTTGCAACAAACGATTACATCTATACAGAAAAGTTCCCATCAGTTCAACAAAAGTTTAATAAAGCCCTTTCACATACTCAGTACTTATTAAATGAGTTCCATTACAAACCCCCATCAACTATCCAAGTGAAGTGCTCCCACCACTCGAACGACTAAGCAAACCAAAACTGCAAACCAAAACAGCAAACCAAAACCTACAAACCACACCCTCGAGCATCTTAGTGTCTCGGCGTCCTAAGTAGGATTAGCTCCCACAAATCCAATTTTGGGAAATGGGGTAGTGCTTCTTGTTTGGTTTTGTTTCTACAACTGCAACTTCTTTGACTTTAACACAACGATCTTTCAACAAATTGCCATAGTTTCTGGTTGCCAACAACACAATGATATTGTTTTTTATTTGTGGATAGGATCAATAGATTCTTCTTCTTAGATAGGGATTGTAAGTTCTGTTTCTCTTCTTCTACGTCCCTTTCAACTTATCTTTTGGACCTTGAGTCGCCGTCGCCGTCAACTTTAACTTTCAAATTTGAGACCTGAGTTTGCGTTACAGCCAGATGAATTTACTTTCACTGCGTTAATAGGTTGCACTTGTTAATCTTCGCAGTACTCGTCAATTGATCTTGATGGTACCAAACTGACGCTGATTAAATAGGAACGAACTTCTTATCCAGTTACCTCGAGCTGATCACTTGATCTGCAAGATCGGAACAGTGCTGTGAGAGTCTTGATACAGGTGAGATATTAAGCAAGTATCCATGAGCTTGCTTGGCTGACTTTGAAGTTGTTGCTAGATCAAACTTCGAACATGTGAAGTTCTGAGCACAAAACCTGCAAAGATCGAGAACGCAAAATTACTCTGGCTTTCGCTCTTTCTTGAACGACTCCTGTGGTCTCCAACTTACGTCGTTTGACGACAAGCTCGTCGCTGTTGTTGCCGGCGATACCATGGCGTCAAAAAAAGATGTAAGTAACGATCATCTCTTGCTGTCTTTGAATTTTGCTAATTAAAATTCAGGCGTCGTCATGATGTGATCTGCACACAGGCAGAGCTGTAAGTAAAAATTAAGCTCGTATCTACAGTTTTCCATCGTCTGCGAGCTTTTTTTGACACAACCTTATCACCATAGAAAATATGAGTTTTGGCACAAGCACACCGAGAATCTGTAACGAGAGATATTACTACGTTCAGGATCCAGCGGTACGTAACTTATTCCAACAATTACCTCTCATTATTAACATAGAAGCAGTATTGAGAATGGAGTTCAGACAATGCGGCATACATCACCGCGGAGCTCCTCCGGCTCTCTCGGTCGGTAAAGAGCTTGGCGGTTCAGACGGTATGATCGAACATGATTCCGGAAGCGATGAAAGGAGCCGATATGAACTCAGCACTTCATACTCTGGCTAAAGTAAGCGTTGGTGTTCCTCGTGCTGATGAATCTTTCTCGTTGACGCACGCTGACTCTTAGTTTTGTCGTTAGAAATAAGACAAAATTGATCGACGGCTTCAATCGCTTTCTGATCAGCAAACGAAACGTACCACCAATCACCGTCATACTCACCCCGGTACGGTTCGCCGCTGGCACTGATACTCAGGTGGCAACGCCGGGGTAAATGATTGAACAGAGAGTTAGGTGGGAGTTTCTTCATGGTATGTATTCAGATCTTGTTGTGGATTATATGCACTTACTAACATTTTGATAGGGATTGGACATTGAACAATACTGAACAACACATCCAAGAGACACTTCTCGGCGCGAGTGATGATATCGGAATGGATAGGTGGAAGAGTTTAGTGATCTGTTCAATACAATGGCAACGAATTTTACCTTTACGTTTCTCACCGATTGCCGTGATCGGGGAGCTGATCCTTGTTCCTAGCATGTGATTTGTGAAATGCATTGCATATCCATCGCCTCAAGGCGAACGATCCAACTCTTCAATAGTTGTGATCGTAAGGGATGATGCTAAATTTGTGTGTATGGTGCTGGTGGTGATGTTCACAACGAGATTCGAAAAATGTAAGTTTTGCTTTTACCCAATTCCTTGAGTTAACAATCATTAACACTTTATCAGACACATATTTGCAGTCGTCGACCCTTGGCCAACTCATACTGGGATCAATCCCAAGACTTCGTTACAACCTCCACGCCTATCTACTCGCCAGGGCATATCTGCTGCTTGCCTAATGATGACCAGTACAGAGTACTTGGGCCACGCGTCCAAGACTTTTGAAGCCCTGTAAGGGTGCTTTATCTGCTATGGATGGGTTGGGTTGGCATTTATAGACCAATATTCCAGCTCAACCCATCCAAGTACCATGGCACAAAGAAGGGTGGCCTGGTCAATCCCGACATTAACATGTGGTTATCTCCCTTCGGCAAAGTGATTAGTCAGTTTCTTCGCTCTTGCTTTTTTGCTTGATGTGTGAAGCTGATTTTGGATAGGATGGAATCGAACACCATTTCGATGAAGAGGAAATTAAAGAGATCGGAAAGATTAATAGTCTCTTCGCAGCAATCGATGGATAAACGGATCTCGTTGGCGACGATGTAACGATTTTGAAATATTTCAGAACTGCATTGAATTTTCTGCACAGCATTGTCTGTCTCCCAATACTCAGAACTCATCTGTAAGTTTTCCAGTTCCAAGGTCATTACCATGCTGGACTTTTCTATGCGGATATATGCTCACGAAATAGTAGTCGGATCCATCACTTTAAACTTCCTCTGCCGTCTTTTATTGATTGAGAGACCAATTCAGTGGCAATTTCTCTTGGCCTCGTCATTGAAGGAGTCCTCTGGGTTTTTTCGGAAGACCGGTTGACTCTCAGAGTGTACTGCTCCTCTCATTCGTCTGACATCAAGATCAGTCGATAGTGCACCCTTCTGCTAGTGATTCAATGTATGTACCAAGGCCTCAAATTTTCATCACACATCTCTCTCGCTGATTGGTACTAACATATTTACAGCTCGACATGACAATGGAGAAAGGTGACGAGGAGGCTATATCACCAAGTCTAGCCTATAGAGAGAACGAGAAGATGGGAAGTTTCTTTCGACTTTTTAAGAGAGATTCACGGACCTCTCACACTTCTACTAGGGGTAGAAGTCACGTCCTGGGGGGCTGAAACAATCGTGGTGGAAATCTGTCACTGTTGTTGCTGCAGATATTGTATATAAATCGTCATAGGAAATGCAATGAGCTCTCCCATAGCCGCTTCGGCGTGCGTCTTCATATAATTTGAGTGATACTTATCATGCGGGGAGATTGGTATGGTTGTCTTTAGGTATCGGTAAGTTTCTTTATCCTTATTGCTGGTTAGATGATTGCTGATTCTCTTTGCACGTAGACAGTGGTGTCTGTGGTGATAAGTTTTCGTTCTGGGATATCTAAATGGATTAGCAGAATGTTGAAAGGTAAATCATCATTTCATGCCCTAGATTTTGAACTCGTGCTAATGAAAACTATCAGCTCCACCCCGATACCTGGTTTTATAATTAGGGATGACAGTCAACATCTAGCAGCTTTCCCCATCGACCATCTTCTTTCTCATGATGATTGGATCCAAGCACCATGTTATGGAAGTTCAAGATCTGAGCTCCTCCTACAGCCAAATTGCAAGTCTAGCTCTTCCCGGCCACTTATCGATAAACTCAGGGGAGCAGTCCGCGACTAAGATTGGTTGAACCGGTTCTTCGGAGCTAAAAACAACACTGCTATCCTGATTTTCTGGAAAGAACATCAGAAAGAGCCAGCCACTAGCATCGTTCCTGTTCCTCACTGCTGAGGTGCGTAGCCGAGCACTACCCCTCGATTTTGTCGGGGCTCTTAAGTTCCGTGGAGAGGTCCTCAAAGATCCACCACATTTGCCCGCCAGTCCAGAAATGTCACGACTTCCAAGCTGTTGATCGAGTTGTCCAGAAGGAACATTTGAAAGCATCCAAATTCTCGTGGTGAAGAGCCACTACCATCCCACTTCATTGGTGCGGTGGAGAGATTCTCCAGAACTCGCCACATTTAACTTCCTATGCAAGAATTTCACGACAACTTTCAAGCCATTTCTCGAATTGTCCAGAAAGAAGATTTGAAAGCCTCCATATTCCTGGGTGTGCAAAATCAAGCACGACCCCTCGATTTTGGGTGTCACGACTCCCAGTGCAAGAATTTCACGACAATTTCCAACCCGGTGACGTTGACCAAACGGTCCAGAAGGAACATTTGAATGCCCCCTACCGGGTGCGAGATCAGACGCCCCCGCTTGATTACGGGCTCTCGCACCCCGTCGAGCCAATCACAATCGAAGCCGATCATCCTCCCGAAACGTCCCCAGCCTACATCGCCGCCACTTCCCTAGGTTCCAAGCGCCGCGGTTTCCGCCGCTCCTGGACAGTACCCATCAATGAGTTCAACTTCACCTGGTTGGGTGTTGGTGGTGTGGCCTTCACCATCCAAAGCTAGTTTCTATGACTATTGTAGTCGGTAATACAGGATTTGGAGCTGTTCCTTATGGACGTCCTATTGAGGATATTGGAACTGGTGCGTGCATTGTCAATAGACAGGAGTGCATGGATTGGAAGGATAAGTTTGAGGGGGAATTTGAAGAGCAGATACTATTGGAATTCTCCAAGATTCGCCATGTCTACTTTCCGGTTCAGGAATCTCACGATAATTCCCAATCTGCTAAGGTTGTCCAGAAGGAACATTTGAATGCCTCAACAGTTTTCCGCCTTCCTGGCGACTTGCGGCAAGGAAACAAGACGAAAGACTGGCATTGGAGCGGCGTTTGGCAGAACCACACTTGGTGCGACGCTCTATGCCCAATAACAACAAATGGAGCATTGGATTTCTTAGCAACTTGACATCCAGTTGCTGGATTTTTCGAGATCACCTTCTTTGTGTGCCGTTTTGGACTGTTGATATTGGAGGGGGTTTCAAAGTGGTCTGAGATCGGGCGAGGTCTTGCATCATTTGTTGGTGGCTGCATAGGATTGGGAATGCAAGGATAGATGGGTTGAAGATGGAGAAGGTACAAAGATTGACGGAGTTTTGAGATTATGATCATATCTATTGTGTTGTAGTAGCTTTAATTTGTGTAGCAATATATTTTGTTCCCTCTAGCCGCTCCGGCGTGGCTTCTTGTTGTGATACTGCGAGGTGTGTATTTCTCATGTACTAATCTTGCCTGATTTCTTTTTTTAATATAGCTGACCAATACCAGGGAAAGGAGAGTGATGAGCTCTTGGACGTAGCAATATCAAGCTAAGCTTGAAGGTTGAAATGACGCTCGAAAAGGCATGCTCCTCGGAGTAACCATGGAATATGCTGGATGTTTTATGCAGATACCGGCGGGTGCTCATTTCCCTCGAGGTAAATGAATTTGGCGGTAGATCTCACGGTAGTAGATTTTGACTAATGATGATCAGAATAGCCTCAGATACACATGGCGAGATCCATGTCTTGAGATGGGACAACTTTCCCGAGCCTTTCGAGGAAATGTCAGTATCTTAGACCATGATCTCGGTCTGGGGATGATCTCAAAATCATCTGTCCGGACTACGACAGAGTTCAAGTGAAGTGTCTCTTCGCTCGTTCCAGTATTCCTCAAAAGCAAGAAGGAGTAGGCAAGGCATTTGGGACTCTATATTCCTGGCTTTGGAAATGGGGAAGGGAACCCTCTCCTCTCCAATCCCAGAACCTTGGAGAAGATGAACATGATGATGCGACAAGAGTACAATCTCCTGGATCGAATTCCGAGGAGTTGGGAATGAGCAAAGTTTCTCCATACGTTCCAGTATTCCTCAAAAGCTTCATTAGAAGCTTGGCGAAGATGAATATGATGATGCGACAGGAGGCAAACTTCCCCGACAGGGTTCTCGCTTCGTTCAATCATTGCAACTAGTCTCGCGGCTCTGCCTTGTTAGGCAGCCGCACAGACTAATCATCTGAGGCACGATTCTTTATCTTCCTTCCCGAACTCAGTCGCAGACGCGATTATATCAGACCTGCACAACTTTTAGGAATGAAGAGCGATATAACCAGTCAGCATTGAAGCAGGCTGGACATGAAGAGCCGGGGCTACTTACTCCAAAAGCTGTCATCAAGATAGCTAGATAGCGAACATCTTGAGAACTGGGACCAGTGTGGCTGGTACAACACATAAGCTTCCTCTATGAAAAGGCAACGGACACCTTTCCGCGCGTTATATCGGCATGGCATTGCCAACACTATCGACTCCCGATACTACCTCGCCGCTCCCACGGTCTTCATCTCTGACACCCAAGCAATCTGTGAATATTCTTCATTGATCCCCAGAGATAGAAAATCACCTACACTCTGCTCGTCCCTCGCTACAACATCCCACATTGAGCATGGACCTACTTCCTTCATTTTCTTTGGAAGAAGAGCTTAGCGAAGCCGAAAAACGCATTCAAAAGGCAAGCATCCCCGAAATTGTTGACAAGCTTGAGCTCTGCTCGAGTGCTTTAGTTGCAACTCCAAATCTTGCTGGCTTGCTTTATGTCTACGACAGGCAAGGTAACTGGGGACGTTCAATGATAACAACGCTGAGCAGAAAGTCATTCGTATCAGAATGATCAAGCAAAGTGATTCAAAGTACGGCTCTTGCTGCGAGACTTATCGGTAAGGTAACTGGGGACGTTCACGCTACGCATCCTTGGCCCAAGGGCCTGAGTTTTCGTTTGGCCGGCGAGAGGAGAAGACAAAGCTCGCAACCCCATGGTAAGTTCCCTATTCCACCAATTCATCTGGTCCAAACACTCGTTATTCTAGGTTGCCGGATGAAGTTTACTCAGCTATCCTCACAATAGGAGGGCTGCGGCAAGCAGAAAAGTTATGGGAGATAATCGCTCATTCACCGCCTGATACTTCAGGTCATGATTCTTCGGGATGCACCGAATGGTTCTGTGACAAGTCCAATTGTATAGCCTCCAGGCGAAATTTATCTAAAAGCGCACAACGCAAGGAGAGCAGCCGTTGACCAATGGATGTTGTTGCTTCTGTTGCGAAATAATGTATATAAGGGCATGACCCCAACCATGCAGAAAATGAGTTTGAAGCTTGAGATTATAATCATTTGCCAGATCTCTGAAGATCATATTCCGTCGTCCAGTATTGGTTCCACATCGTGATTTTTATTCTTTCCGAGAGAAGACGCTGGAAGGATCAAGAATGGGAGTCTGGGGCGTTGAAGCGTTGATATGTTTGATTGTTCCTGGTCATAAGACAGAAGTAGTGAAGCCAAGTTTAACGTCAATGAATTTTTCAAATAGCAAAGAAACCCCCTTTTCAGCAGGCGCATTTTGGAATGCAATTTCGATTCGAAGTGGCAGAACATAGTGGTGAATTTGAGAAATATCGTGATATAAATCCGGGTAATATTCTGTGCACTCAGATGTAGAGCCGAGGTATGACAGGCATGGTGATTTGACTAAAATCACAACGTTGGGTGCACCAAGCTTTGCAGAGACTGCAGCACTGAGGGGAAAACTATGCGAGAAACGGTGTCTGATACTATGAAATTGAAGAATAGACAGAACTAGAATTGGTGGAAAGGATGGAATGCGGGTCCAAAGATAATAGCTGAGAGGAAGGCAGAGAGATTAAGGTGATACATGTCCTTAGCGAGACTGGGAGAGCTGGTTAGGGTTGATCCTGAGATTTTGAAACCATTCTCTCGGTTTGAGGGTGGGAATATCTCAACTGAAAGCTATGAATCTGTTCGTAGATTGGTGAGGTTTCATCGGTGGAGTGTAGTAGGTGGTGGGTGGTGGAAGGAAGTTGGCGAGTGTTGTTAGTTCAGATGAGATAGATATTGTACAGAAGTTGACGTGTGCTATTCCGCAAAAGCAGCCTACTCCATATTTCGGATTGCTCTTGGCGAGAGAAGGGGAGTTGCAGCTTGTAGATAATTAACTAGGTTTTTTATAAGACTCCCCTTGCTTTCGGCTTGAAGAAATAATGGTATCTCTCAAGAAACTCGATAATCCATTCTTAACATGAAAGGTAGAGAGCCTGTTGAGGAGCATCATTCTCGCCAACCTTGTAGAACCTTATTCAGGAAATATCGTCACGGGAGGAAAGCAAACGTGTCAGAGCTTGAGCTGACTTCCCCTGCAATTCTCTTTTGAGATACTCTATATAAAGTTCCTGCCTTCATCGGCAATAGACATGGAACATTGAGTGGGACTCTGGAATGAAGCAGAGGCAGAAATAGATGTCGATTTATATCATCTTAATATATCCTCGATGGAATGGGGTATGTTTAACTCTGCTAAATAAGTAGACCTCTGAATGTATTCAAATAAGACGATGCCAAATAATATCGAATGGGGGTGTAATCAACAAAATACTTTGTCTGTACTGGTGTATATTTGTTATCCCCTTGCCAAATATATCTTTTGAAAAGGATCTTGACTTTCAAAGATGTATATGAAAATGAACATTCTCAACTCATTCAGAAAATGACAGGAATATTTCATTCACAGCTGCTGAAGACTTTCAAGGAGGAATGAATCATTCATTCTCTCTCATCCTCACTTACCCATTCCATCAATTCATATTGTGAATGCCGAAACCGAGGATGTGAAGTTGAGGGCCGTGCAGTACTTATCTTGATCACGTGTACACAGATCCTTTTATCAGCGCGGGTTTCATCCGCAGTAAGCCGTATTCATACTAGCGTCTTACACTACTGTGCCTTCCGATAATTAAGCGTTCAGGCTTACTATTAACAGTACAACAAAGAGTTTAAAGAGTTTGTCAACTTCGCCCCAAGAGTCCTTCTTTCTAATACATCTCCATCTTCATCAACGTTCTTTTTCAACATCAACACAACCACAACTTCACGTCTTTACGATCAGGTTTCGCATCAAAAGAATTTGTACAATTGGAAAAGATATTTACACAGTCGGGAAAGAACTCAAGGCAAAGGAAAACAATTGATTTGGAGGGAAAAGAAAAAGAATAATACAAAGAAGAGAGAAAGAAGAGTGGATCATCTTGGTGGTGCAAAATTGTGTTTGGTCTTGTGGAGGAAAGCGGCAGTTTCAAAGAAAGAAAGAAACATCACAATAGCAGCATTATCTGCAATCTTGTACAATCATTTCCTTTTGAGAGAGCTTTTTCTGTGTCACCAGAGTTATCTCCAGTGATCGCAATCATACTTGATTTCACTTCATTTTCTTGAACGGAGAGAAGAATCTTGATATTGCACCGGTCGCATTCACGAAATATCCCTTCTACCCTTCCATATTCCATCATATTAACTTATTCCCAAGAGATTACTTGATCTTATTGAGTGCATTGGAAGAGTAGTTTGTTTCTCTGTACACGCCAACGAAATCGATTTATTCAACTCGAGGATCAACAACTTCCTTTACAACTCCAACTTTTGATCAACTTAACCAGCAGCAGTCATGACGTCCTCAGTGTTCTTCAAGTTCAGATCCCAAAAGGAACCCTCTAGAGTTGAATTTGATGGTACTGGTATCTCCGTATTTGAACTCAAGCGTGATATCATTATCAAGAGTGGATTAGGTGACGGAACTGATTTCGATCTTCAAATTTACAATGAAGCGGACAACGAAGGTAAGCATTTATTATATTTCAAACTAGATATTGATTCTGATGCTGACCATTATAGAATATGATGACGATACTACCGTTATTCCACGATCAACTTCGATCATCGCTCGTCGACTACCCTCTATCAAGCCTGGAGCAGGTAGAGCTGCAAGATACATGTCGGGACAAATGCCGATAAAACAAAAGAATTCGTCGCGAAAAGAACAAGGGAAACAGGCAAATGCAAAGGCTGTTGCATCTACACAAGGGTTGGCACAAATGAATAGTGCGATGACTGAGGAGGAGAAGATGGAAGCTATGTTTCAGGCCCAAAGTGATCAATGGACGGCACAACAAGAAGATATGGCCAAGTAAGTCAATTATTCTTTTCCAATCCAGTAATCTATTCTAACAAATCTGTAGTCAAACCCCAGTCTTCCGACCAGGTGGTAAGAAAGGTCAACCCCCACCAAACGTTCCAGATCATGAACCACCAACTGGTTATATTTGTTATCGATGTGGAGAGAAAGGACATTGGATTCAGGTCTGCCCTACGAATGATGATCCAAATTTCGATAATAAGGCTCGGATTAAGCGTACGACTGGTATTCCAAGATCTTTTTTGAAGACTGTAGAGAAACCAGTTCAGTTGACCAATGATGGTACGGTGGATGATACTAAGACCCCATCTGGTGTGATGGTAAATGCTGAAGGAGAATTTGTCGTTGCTGAGCCTGATAAAGCTTCATGGGAACAATTTCAGGCTAAGACCAAGTCATCTGCTGCTGCCCAGAAAGCTGCTGCTTTAGGAGATAAAGTTTTGAGAGATAAAGGATTGGAATGCGCGCTCGACATGAGAATATTCATAGATCCAATGAAGACGCCCTGTTGTGAGAAGACGTATTGCAATGACTGCATTACTAATGCTCTTATCGAAAGCGATTTCACATGCCCAGGATGTCAGACTGATGGAGTATTGATTGATGATCTGAAGCCTGATGATGAGATGACCGAAAAGATCAAGACTTATTTGGCAGAGAAAGATGCAGCCGCCAAGAAAGAAAAAGAAGACCAAAGAGCTAAAAGTCCTAGCGTAAAGTCTGAGACTACCAAGACACCCCCCCAATCTAAAGCATCAATAATCGCAGGAAAAGCCAAATCGCCAACACCAAAGCAATCACCTAAACCAAAGTCACCGGAAGTCACAAAGGTCTTGAAAAATAGTCCCAAGCAAGGAAAATCAGTTACCCCAGTTGTTAGTGTTCCTGGTGCTCCGTCAGGACCTCAAGGTAAAAAGCGACCTGCAGATGAATTACTCGAGAATCCAAAAATTCCCAAAGGACCAAAAGCTATGCGTCAAAAAGAATCTGCCATGAACCCACAACAAAACATGATGAACGGAATGAATGGTATGAATGGGTTTCCGAACATGAACAACATGCAACAACAATTCTACGGCAACGCAAATGGTTTCAATAACGGCATGCCAAATATGAACATGATGAACCAGTTTGGTATGGGAGGAATGAATCCAATGATGGGCATGAATCCTATGATGGGAATGAATTTCCCGAGTATGAACAACATGCCTATGTTCAACAACGCAAATGCATTTGGAAATATGAATCCCATGATGAATGGAAATATGCCACAGATGAATGGAATGGGTAGAGGAATGAATGTACCAAATGGTGCAGCAGCTGGATTTCCTAACCAACAAAAGACTGTTTTTGCGGAACCTTTACCAAACGAAGAAGATAATGCATATTTTAGAAAACCAGTCAATCCTCATAGACATGTGGGAAGACAGAGGAGGGCGAGACCGAGTGATTACCGGGAACTTTAAGGGATGTTTGTGATATCAGAACTAGTTTCCCTCGATATCATCGGTTTCAAAAAGACATCAAGGGGCTCTTGCTTCAAATCAAAAATAGCTGCTGGAGTTTTGATACAACATCTTGATACCAGCACATTGGTTTTTCCACAAAACCAATTCTTCTCAGAATTTGGCTGCTATTATCTCTTGCTTCAGATTGCCAAAACTCAACTCGACATATTCAACATCAATCAACATGGTCACAAGGCTTTACATCGCAGCGCAGGAGTCTTGTTTCGCATAACGCTTTCTTTCTTTCTACTTTTTTCTCTTCTACTCTTTACTCTCTTCTCTTTTAAATCATACGCACGAAACGAAATACACTAGAAACAAACGGATATGGTGGGCGTGGCATTGGGAGGCACATTGCGGCTTACGTGTAGTTTGCTCGCTACAGGCAGAAACAGGCATTTTTGGTGTTAAAGGATTTTACTTTGGGTTATGTACCATTGGGATTGGGATTTGCGATTTGCAATTAGGATTGCAGTCTGGGTTGGTATGGATATCGTTGCATTTGCACCTGCATTTGAGGATGGGAGAAAGGAGGCATTTTCATGATTACGGTGAATGATGGGGCGGGAGGACTTTTGATAGGAAGGACTAGTTACGGGGGTGCAGAGAAAAGGGAAGGGGGATGAAGTACATTAAAACGAATTGGGGTACATATTTGCAGGTGAGAGATAGTAGATACCTTTTTGCGAGAATAGCGAAGTGAATGGATATTTTATCTGAATACCTAGATACTTGATGGGGTTTATGTGATCGTGATCGTGATTTCATGTTATATGATGTGTAATTTGCTTTGTGTGATGACTGACAAGTTTTCGATTAATGTAATCTTCTGATTCACACACCGATATCCAGAAATATCGTTGTTCACTTATATGCACCCCCCCTTTCTTCTTCTCGTTCACTCACATAAATTGTCATTATATTCATATCCTATCATTCCCATACTATACCATCTCGCCCCTTTCCATCCTACCCCTTTCCATCCTACCCCTTTTCATCCTCTCCCATGTCATCTCTTCTCGTCTCTCCACAGTTCTACGAAAGAAAATACCTCATCTTATTTTATTTACACATTAATTTATCTACGAGTTATCGGGAAGAGATTTTGTGTTGTGTACGTACGGAATTGCTCATGGCATGGAATCATACAACGCAGAGGCACGAAAAATTTGAACTCCCATGCGTGCCGACAGTGATATAATTTTGGTGTTGTACTGGGGATGCAAAGGTGAGGGGGAGGGGAGGCTTTTATGATGGGGATGAGTTACTAGTGACGGGGAGGGGGGGGGAGAAGAGGGGTAAGTTGGGGAGATTGGTAAATTTGACGGAGAAAGAGAGGGGTGAATGATTCAGTGTCAGATTCAGGAAACCGGAGCTCGTTGTCACATGTTGATGCTTACCTGAATATGGAAATGAGGTGAAGATGTGGATGATCAAGTGAATCGAGCTCAATGAGTGTAAAAGTGTAGGAGCAAAGATTGAGGATCAAGATGAGGAAGAAATATCTATCTTTATAAAGCGCCTCTTTGCTTGATGGCACGAGATTAATATCAAGGAGTCCTGAAGTTCTATCGACCTCAACATGTGGAATGGGATTCGGGGCTGGAGTACACAAGATGGTTCAGTTTATTCTAGGGACCTCAGAGAGCTTGCTCTGATGATGGGAATCAGATTTTCATAGGGCATGGTTCGAAAGACGGTGGTTAATTTGTTTTGGTGATAATTGGTGTTGTGTGTGAGGATGACAATAATGAATAGACAGTAAAGAATGACAGCAAGCTTCAAAGACTCCCATCCAGAAGTGTCAAGCTCCAAATCGCAAGAATCGAAATGCAAGATTCCGTATATTAACGAGAGCAATACGATCCATCGATGATCCATAACTCCGGGCAGAGATTAACAAACACGTCCTGCAAGGCCTTGTCAAATCCTAGTCTGTGGCTTTGAACATTCAAGAAGATGAGTGGGATGGAGACTTATGTAATATGCGTGGGCTGAGAATTGAAGTGTGTTGTGGATAAGCGGGGTCGGGAAAGAGATAGAATTGGTAAATATGCTTGAATTACTTGACAACTTATCATCCCCAACAAGCCTGCCGAGCTTTGAAAGTTGATTCACCATCTACTGCTTCTTGATTGATCTTTTCAAGCTCTGAAATAGTTTATCTTATTATATAAACTCCCTCTCTCTAATACATGGAGAGTAAGAATGGTTGAATTTGTAAGAATGGTTGAATTTGTAAGAATGGTTGAATTTGGTTTGTACTGCTGCTAGATGGTTTCATGGGTGAGAAAATGTGATCGTCTCCATTTAGTTGATAGATCGAAGAAGATCGTGTTGCTCAATTGTTTCCAAGGCTGATGGGGTCAGAAGTGAACATTAATGCTGACAAGGGTATGATTTGGTGGTGGATATCTAGGTAAAAAGGTTTCGGACAGCATATGCGTGTGATTAATGACAGTGAGAATCTTCTTTGTGATTAAATACTAGATGGGATGATAAGTCCGGATGGTTATTTGTAAATATTTTCGCAGGTTTAACTACTTCATATAGTCACGAATATTAGCACCAATGTTAGCAGGTGTGCCAAATCTTTCCTGCATATCAGTAAGAGACTTGGCTAGTGTCTAGTAAAGATCCGGAATGGATAGAAGGGCTGGTTTAAATAACATTCGCACTTGAAATCTAGAATATGCTGAACAAATTTCTGCCGGAGGATCTGAAAACGCGGGGTATGAGGTGTAATAAGTGTTCGTACACTTTTATTGTAATGTAATGGGATATGAGATGAGATGAGATAAGAGGAGAGATCATATTTTTGCTGTCATTTTGACCCAAAAAGGGGCATAGTCGGACGAAAACCCCGGTGTATAATCCTAGAATCTCTTACTCTAATTCAGCCTCAGTCGTTTTCACAATTAAGTCATAGTTAAGAGGGGTCTTTGGTCATGAATAGGTGATAGTAGGCCATGTAGGTTCTGATGACTTATCGATATCGACATAGGCTGGTAGCTAGCCATCAGGAATGTTAAGGTTCACAGTACCCCGTGGAGGTTTTTTGTCATATAGTATGACCTTGTGAGTTTCAGATACCGCTGGTAAACCAATGGATACTCTCTTACTCAAGATTTTTGCCAGGACCTAGAGAGAATCATCTTGTGATTTTTATAGAGCTCAAGCTCTAAGCCGGATTATAAGATAACTGAGGAGCGGGGTAATGAACAAGTCGTTGAGGGGCTTCCTGATTCATTCACTTGAACTAAACGCTTTGCGCCTTATGCTCGCTAATGGAATCTTGCATAGATCATTATATGAGCAGTTGGTAAAACTTCTTGGTATCTTGCAAGTAATAAAAATTCCGCGCGCGCCTCTTCTTGCTAGATCTTCCTGTTTAGTAGGCATTAGCTCTCGTGACAAGAGGGGTTTATTTTGAAGTAGAAGAAACGGAAAAATGGCCTATCTATGATCCTAAGATTAGGAAAGTGACAATAAAATATGAGACGAGACGAAATGGAAGCCCATTATTGTTATCGTCAACATTGTTGAAAAAACCACCAATTCAGGAATGTAACGACGATGATACCAAAGGGATGATGATGCAGACATTCAGTAGGATCCTCATTCTGCAATCATACGATATTATGAATGGTATTGAGGTTGGTCAAGCGTGATCCTTCTTCCGCTCGGTGGATCATGCTTCTGGCATTTGATAGTATTCAAAATTGAAAGAAAGGAGGGGATGAGACAACAATTTATAGACCGCAACAATATTTCTCATCTTTCTTGACCCCAACTAGAATCTACTTTTCTACAAATGAATTCCCTATCAGTCGCGTATTTAAACTGTGGAGCATGCATATTCAAAAACCTGATGGGACATATTCTTGAGTGATTAGGTATGACAATGTTTGAAGAAACTAGAGGTCTATTTATGCACTGTTTTGGTGATGCCGATGGGTAGGATTATGCCAAATGTAGTAGAAAACGAGGAGCGGGGTAGTTCTAGTGGTCCTGGGGAGGAGGTTTCCTTCATTCACTACTCCCTGAATCACAATTATCCCACTACTTAAAGAGAAATTACATGGCTTGCTACATAAGCTGGTGATTCATCAAACAGTTTGAAGCCATTACGCCCAACGAATCAGTTAAAACGAACCTTATGCCGACCATCGAACTAGAAAGGTAAGAACTTTGTATTGTACCAAAAAGACCGAAGCCATCGACCAAAGAAATGGAAGACAACGGATTAGATGGTTCTATCGAGCCTCAATCATTTTTTCAGATGATATCGGCATATTTGACAGCAAAAATAAGATGATATGAGATATTATTAATTGACTCAATCAATTCCTCGGGACTTCTCATACATATTATGATTCTCAATACCTGTTAATGAGCCTCTGTTACCATTCCTTTGACTTGTGAAAGACCAAAATTCGAACATGGATAGTTCATGGGGTCATAGACTTTGGATCAGATCGGACTCACAGAGAGAGTTTGTTACTTTTTATGCCCTCCCATGCACCATCAAGTAATGCGGGGCAACCTTGCTCTTCATGACACTGTGAAATTATTTTTTGATCATTCACGACTTGATTAGTGACGCCGTACATGATTTAGTGGGGTTCCATGGAGTATAAGTACGACAGTTTGATATATAAAGCTACTTCTCAGTACATATGAATGAGATAACAGGCAATTTACTAGAAATGTTGCGGTTAGATGCTTGAGATCGGTGGCAGCATCCTAAATCTCAGAGATAGTCTCAGTTTGGCCGTATCTTTTGTGATTACAGAAGTGGAGATGACTGACTTTTATCATCAGATTGAGAGCGGCTTTATTACCATGACTTATCAATGTTGTGACGAAAAAAAATACTTGAATAATTGAGATGACAACAAAGAACAGCGGCAGTGACACTGATGGCAATTGACGATGAGATACGAAGATAAGAGAGGATGGATGTATGAACCAAACCACTTTTGATGTATCCCCTGAGAAGTCTTTGTCGAATGTAGAAGTGTTGAACAGGAATCCCATCTCATTATCTCCCCCCCAAGGGTTACCTTCCATCTGCGAGGAACTGAAACAAGATTTTGGCGAGATTTATACTCCTGCTCTGCATCTTGAATGGGTATTGTGGGCCGTAGAAATATGGTAAGCGGGGCAGTGTTCATAAAACAGTGAGGCTTCTCTGCTTTATTCACCATCAACTCAGATCAAGGCAACTGATCTGAAGCGAGTTTGAGAGGGATAAAAGTTCTTTGGTCTGCTAGTTTGAGAGAAACATATTATTTATGAGCGGGGATATACTTTAGTGGTATGGGCCTGGAATTGTTACATGTTTTCAATGCAGTCTTTCTCCTTGTATTCTGGCACGTATCGAGCAATTTCAACCTTTTGAGCATATTTTGTGGGAAATTCACGCTAGAAGTGACAATAATGAGAGCAACAGTAACTAATGGCAACAAAAGCGAAAGGAATTAGACAAAAAATGATGAGATGACATGAGAAAATTTCCCGGAAATTAACATCATGGCTCTCACTTCTCATTTTCACACTCTAACTATTGAAGTTTAGTTGGGAGATCATGTATACGCTACATTCCAATCTAAAATTTGACTGGAGGGGTACCTGAGCAGAGCATAAATCGATAACACATAGCTTTGGGTACATTGAGTAGAGAATACACTGCGTTGAGACTGGGGATAACATATATAGGGAAGCCGTCAACTCCACTAGGGTAAAAAAAAATGTCTGCGATAATAGTTGGGGGAGAACTGGAGAATATTACAGCATTCACTCGGGAAAATCCGAGTCAACCATTTCTCATTGATTTACAAACCGTGAGCAATCTCTGTAACTTTCTTGTATAAAAGTTCCCCTCGAATATTTAATGAATATCAGTCCCAATATGCTCTTCCAGAAATATGAGCACGTCATCTACCGCATTGTCAAACACACAGATAATGAGGATTTCCGGGAAGTAATTTATACGGTTCCAGTCCGTAGTCTTATAATCCAAGTCCAAGACAAGTTTGATGACCTGAACCGGGCAGTGGACATTATTACTATCCAGAAATTATCCATACTTCCCTCGCGACCCAGGAAGATGAAAAGGAAAGATTGAAGCCTGTTGGCCCAAATCTTGATTCTGTTAATCCAGATAAACCCGCATCTATAAATGAACCACTAGTTCTTTATGCTTAATGTATGACGATTCACCGCGAGTCGAGCAAAGACCTACACGAAAACAGACAGTTATTCACGTTGGGGTGTATTGGTGCTAAATGGTAGTGCAAGATCTTGGAAGAGCAGGTCGCGGAATTTGAGATTTTGAATATGACACAGGGCATTACTTAATGCTCAAAATGGCAATTGGATGGATGTAAGAACCTTCTGATAATTTGTGAATGCCTATGCGGCTTTATTAAAAGGGAGGTAGAGAGCTTGAGTGGCGTGATGAAATTTCAGGATTTGAACTAGCATGGTAGGTAGGATGAAGCATAAGAAAGAAGGAACGTAATTCAAACTTCAAGCTCCGCCGGATGATATGACACAAGAGGATGATAAAACAGTTGTGGACTCGCGCTGGTTACACAAGCATAGAGTTGAAACGCTGAAGTAGAAATTTTAGGGTAGAGATCAAACAGAGTCTAAGACAATATCTGTAGGTCTTTGAGACCGCCTATCATGCCTCTTTCAAGCTTCATGCAGGCAACTCACTAGGGATAGTTGCGTGTGAAAATGCTTGTATCGTTCATGGGTCTCTACCTCCTAAGACTACAAATAGATACAAAAGTATCACCATATCGGAACTACGGGTGCCAGAAACAGAAATCGTGCCGAAATTCTGATCCGATCACGAAAGAGTGACGGGCAAGACAGCCAATTCAATTCGCTATCCTTTTTACCCTCAATTCTCTACACAATCTCTAATCTTGGAAGATAAAGACATTGACACGTGCGGGTCACACTACATGAGCCAAATGCGTGATATGCTTATCGTTTGTATCATTCACAATTATCAGATGCCTAATTGTAACATAGGACCAAATCTTCGTTGCCTCGATCGGAATCGATTGCATCAAGTATACTCATACAATACAATGCTGTTGTGTTTCAATGTCTATTATTGGTGATGATCATCAACTGAATGTTTTAAAACGGCTGATAATATCACTGCCGTTCGGTATATTGAAAGCCAGTATTTGACGTTGAAGAAAAGTTGGAGAAAACAATGCACATTATTAGATGTGTGATACAAAGATATGCGGACAAGGGGAACTCAATCAATACTTAAGTTGGTGGTACATCAAGAGGTTGTATTTCGCCAAGGATCTGTATTGTTTGGCGAATGCGAATTTGAGAGGGTGGGGAGGGGTTGTATGTAAGTATGGGGTGAAATATACGACGATGATGTTCTCGCCAGCCTTCATAACTGTACCGTTATCTGGATTTGATCTGAGAGGATATGATAGATTGATCGGGAGGTCGGGAGATGGATGCTATGCATATATGAAAACCGTCCCGTCTGTAAATACGACAACCTGACCGTTGGCTTCCGTGGCGCGGGATAATATTGATGACAACGGAGATAGGATTGCGATTAATGATTGGTAGAGCTGATGTTGTAGCTTACGAGGAAGCTGACGGATGGTTCAAAAATCAATATAGATCTGCAGTAAATAAAAGGGGGCACATATTCTCAAGAATTAGGTGATATTTCCAAATTTGTGGAAGCGGAGAATGAATGGCGGAGAGGCAGTGTCAGGAAAGGTTTATTGGTTGTAGATTTTGTTGTAACACTCCGCATTACTAATCAACAACAATCGCTAAATAATGTCACACCACTTATTAGCTATCTACCTATGCAACTGTGATCTCTGTGTTGATTACAATCTCATACTCTGTACCTGTACTTAAGAAAACTTGTAGGATTTGTTTGGGATTGAAAGGGGAAAGTACCAATGTCGTTCAAATATGTGGATCTTCGAATTTTCAAGCGCCCACAGTGGAGCTCAGCGGCGTGGGTTTACCATGGTATCAGGGGCAGCCTATCGGTAATTGTCTTCTAGAAGTTTCAACCTTCCGGTTGGAGAGAATATCTCCGGATCTTACTCAGATGTAGGATCTGGAATTTACGAAGTAAACTAGATTATAGTATATGAGAGAGAAGACAAGTCATTCCATCAAACACGCCGAAAATCTCGCTCTCGCAAAGGCAATGAACCGATTTCATTTTGTGTGGTGAAGCAAACATGGGACTGTACGATGAAAAGATCCGGTTCCCCGGATTTACCATTCTGTACATTGAACTGTAAATGGTATCGCGGGTCCCCGCATTGACACACGAGATCTTTTACCTAATATGATACTTTCGAGCTACAGAAGATATCAATGTGAGGCTTTCAAACGGCAATGCCATGTGTTTGGCGTATCGCTCCTCAATATATCATTTTGGTTAAGTTTTGGTATAGTATAAAGTTCTCGCCTCATCCATCCGTGACCATTACAAGGGCCACGGCTGTGTCTTCCTTTGCTTTGCCAGCATCAGGCATCAAAGCTTTAACCTGAGATATCATAGTCACTGTAGCATTGAGTGTAAAAGTATTATCAATGTTGGTATGAAGATTGAGCTGGCGATTTCTATGACTCCTTTTGCTCACCTCATCCCGTACCCGAGATGAGCGGAAGGTAAGGCCCGTTCCTGTTTCTAATGGTTGGATGAGATGTTGGTATGAGTCGACGAATTTTTCAAGAAGCTGCAAACAAGAATAAAAAGGTCTTTCCACTGAAAATACCATACTTTGCATACGGACGTCTCGTTTACACGGTGCAATAGAATATTGGCGATGGATGGTTTGCAAGCAGGCCAAGTAACTTGGTAAGGCCAGGTCTGGAAGATTTTACGACATTACTTCTACCCCTTACGGCACATTCCAGTCTTGTCTCTCCCCATGTTTTCTAAATCAATCTGAGAGCATACTCCACATATAAGGCCGAATGCAGTAAGACTCCAATCATACCCCCCTTCTTCAAATTTGACAAGTCACAACGTGGGGGTTTAGGTTGTGATAAATCTGGCAGCAACCGTCGGTGGTATTTCGATATCCAAGACAATCAAGAAAGCTAAAATCTACCTACTCACATAAGCCGAACCCAAAAATTGTTCTCATTAACACAAAATAGAATGGCGACGAATGAAGAAATGAAATCAATTCATTTTTAGATTGCCAACATCATCGATCGTAACGTTTGGCTTTTTGTACAATGTTGCTTTCGCAGCTTCCCAGCTTCTGCCTAACGTAAACGCTGACGCTATCATTCTATATGATTCGGTCAAACGTCGATCCACACCGCTATTCGAAAAAGATGAGATGAGAAAACTTTCGGAATCCGTAGTGAAGCATATTGATGAACCATTCATCTTATATAATAGCTGTCCTTGCACCGTACTGTATGATTACGCACATCCCGGTTGGATTTATAGACGGAGTTATAAATTGTACGAGACATTCTGTATCACTACCGATAACACTTGGCGAGATGAAGGGGGTGAACGAAAGCAATCCTACCGAGGAAATTCAACCCAATCTACAACTGCTCGGAATATGATGACTTCATATTAAAACAGACAACATGTTAAATCTCGGGGGGGCCGTGATCTGAATACATAATCATCATTTTCTAAAACAATGATATCAAGAGTAAAAAGCAATAAAATCTAAGCCAAGACATGGTACTTACGGGTTCGATGATCCGGAAGCAACGTTAATGAGTAGGATTAGAAAAAGAAAAAACGATCTAAACTCCACTTCCACACTTATCCGTCTTCTTCTCGGGGTTCCTCCTCCAATATCCAGAAAATATGCCTGTCAACCCCACGAAATTCCATGCTTTCTCACATATGCAAGGATACAAAACTGTTACAGTAGTAAGGCTGGAAACAGCTCAACAACACAACATAATCCGACATAGTACATATTCCAAGGAACTGGGGATTATGTTTTAGATTGGATGAGAATCAACGAGACGCAAATACAGCGAATGCAGTAGTATTTCTAGGGGCTTCCCTGTAATAGAGTGACAATTCAACAATTTAGGAGTGTCCGGGGCACTCGGGTTCGAAAGGCTATATACTATGCTAGTAATGCTAGTATGCTAATAATATGGTAGTACGCCGGAGATTTGCAATTTTTATTCTATTTCCTGTTGGTATAGTTGCAATTGTTTTTGCTTTATTGTTTATACTATTCAATTTCCTTGGATTTTGTTGCAGAAACCCTCGCATCGTAGGATGCCTCAGACCGATCATTGATCAAAGCCAGTAACGCACGCACAGCATCACGACCGAAACGATCCATAATCCTGGTTTACTAAATTCGAACATTCTTAGATGAGACTGGGGTAAATACTAAATTGTGAGGCGGCTTCCCGAAGGGATGATTGTCTTGAATTATTTTCCCTTTCTTTTTCGGCTTTGAAATTAGCTGTTTCTTTGTCAACATATTTTTTCTCATCTGTGCTATGTATTTGGTAAGGGGGAATCATACCGGATATGATATGATTAATTTATCAAGGTTTCGTATGGTACTGTATAGTAGCAGTGGATGCAAGATAAATTCATTCGTTTGCCCCCCTCTCAGTCGTTTAGTTTTTGTTTAATTCTTCATTACAAGATCATTCTCTTCAAGACTTATTGTTCACTCTCCCATCTCACTCAGCCTCATAATCATTACACTATTTTTGCCTCATATCTGCGACTGCGCCTGAGCAAAGCATCCGTTCGTTGCAAAAGCGTTAAGTGTATCACCAACTTACCAACAATCAATCCATCGCTCCAGAAGGATCGTAAGCGCTTATCAACCTTCCCCATTTCCCCATACAGAACCGACGTTTTCTGGTGCGTAGTAGCTGTTTCCCCCCATTATCTTCAACCAACCCCGAACTGACCCCAAACTTATTAGCCCACGTACAATCTGGGGTAGCACCAGAAAATAATACATAAAGGTCCAAGGTCTCTCAACCTCCTCACCATATTCAAGCCGACCTTCACATACAACCGTCCTCTACATCAGACCTCATCATACACCAATACTTCCTCATTCGAATATTAATACAAGTTAATCACTCACATCATTAAACATGCCTTCTCAATCATCAACCACTACAATGGCCGTACCTGTTCCTCGTCGCCGTCTATCTCCACTTCTTACCTCTTCCACCTTTGGCGAAGACGTCAGCTTCTATCTTGACACTGTCAAAGCGAACTCTAAGCACAAGACTCCATATATCTTCCACGAGAACGAATATGCTCCACCTGCCCCACCTCCACCATCCCCAATTAACTTCCCCGCCGAAAGTTGGAGCCCCGCTTGTCGAAGATAGATGCACCTCTCTTCACTAGCAAATTCACATTGGTAGTTTCATCACAGGGGTGTACGTTAGCACGCATTTAATCATGTGAGGATGTAGATACATATATTCGATGTATCTTAGTCCGTGATTACCCACCGTATTTTCACTTCGTCGCGTTTCGAATTTCGGCTTTGGTTTCATCATACATGAAGCAACATTTTCTTTAGGTTCATCCATGGAGGGAAGGATATCGCAGATGGCAGACAGTAGCCCGTTCATCAAATGGAGTTAATTCATTCTTTCTACGGCATTCTACACACCATCTCCATCTCGGCAACAACAACAATAGTTACAGTACTATGAATAGGATATCGCTCACGCGTGCATTGGGTTTTTCATCAGGAGTTTTAAAAATGGGAGGTTATTATAATGATTCATTAAATTCATTCCTTGGATACTTCGGCAGGATATGATATTTTTAGTTATTGGGCTTTGCTTCTCTGGGTTTGCTTTCTTGCTCCTGGCATGAGCGTCTGTACATTTAGAGGGGTAAGGGAATAGCATGGGATGGAATAGGATGGACCAGGATGGAATGGGATGGTATTTGGATCCATAGGAAAGGGCACTGTGTACTCTATAGAGGTTCTTTTTAGGCAGGCCATGAATGAAAGAATTATCAAGTACATCTTTTCCTCTTGACTCGTACTGTGAATGAATGGCCAATTATGATGAACAGTCTCTGGCCTTTCTCCTTTCTGTTCACCGCATATATAATGCTTACATAGCATATCTACATAGCTACATAAAAGCCCTCATTTACCCCAACCCATCCCGAAAATGTTCCCGTCAACAATTACCCCGAGTCTCACCCCACAAACTCACTATCTGCAAATCCGGGGAAGTAAGGAATACGAACCATGCATGCGAAGAATCCAAACTTAAATCTAGATTCCAAATCTCATTACGATACTTTTTCTGATAATGGCTTGATAGTGGCTTGATTTTAATAATAAGTAAATATGCACGCTAGCAGCATGAACCGAGAAAGGTTAAATACGGTACCGAACCGGATACGGCTCGGGAGAAAACCGACGAGAATGCGGATATTTCGGGTTCAGAAGCTTTTTGAGAGGGGAAATTGAGATTATGTTAATGTAATTGCTTGAGAAGAATGCGGAAGTTTCCGTTTTTAGCAAAGTTTTGACTTTGCTATCTCGTCGAGGACGATCGGACGAAATGGTTATATTTGTTGGAAACACGTGTTGCACTAGTACTAGCTTGGGGAGCTGGCCTTCACTCGACCTCACACATGTTAGTATAGATTATCAGCTACACAGTATCTAGGTTCTTGGTGTTAACTTCATATCGCGATTTCCTATACTGGGCATGTACAACCTGTGGGCCCACCAATCCAGAAGGTGGGGGAGATAGTGATATGCACGTGATGGTATGTGATGGTGGGGGCACGGCATGGGAGTACAACTCAAAAAGCTTTTCACTTCTCAGTTTGTTGCTCTTTAGCATTCAATTGCTCTCTATTCAACCATTGAAACTTGATCATGACGGCTACAGATGAAATACCAGGTCAAGCAGGACTCCCATCTCCTGATCCTACGAAATCTTTCTGGCATAGTGAGCCTTCGAAGATCTTATTGGGTCATAGAACTACGGAGAATCTTCCCACAAAAGCTGATGTTGTTATTGTTGGAAGTGGTATTGCAGGGACTTCAGCTGCACATTGGTTAAGAGAGCATGACGATGGAAAAGATCTCAATGTGGTGATGTTAGAGGCGAGAGAAGCTTGTTGGGGAGCAACTGGTAGAGTGAGTTAGGCGTCGTCTCGAGTCTACAATCTATTAGTGTCTGATCACTAACGAGACTACGAAATTCAGAATGGAGGTCATTGTCAGCCTCTTGTTTATGCTTCACCTCCAGAAGTTGGGGCTTTTGAAGTGAGAAATTATGAGGACATCAAGTCTTTTGTGGCGAAAAATGATGTCCAATGTGATTGGAAGTCTTTATCCAGTTGTCATTCTTATATGTCAGAAGATCAATTCGAGGTAGCTGTCAAAGCTGCGGAAGCTCTCAAGGATCTGGATCCAATACTGGGCAAATTAGTCACCATTATCACGAAAAATTCTACTAATCCCTCATTATCGGGACTTCGAATTCCCACTGCAGCTGGCGCAATTGCAACCTCCAAAGCCGCATCACTCTGGCCGTATAAATTGGTTGCATGGGTTCTAGAAGATTTGATCTCTAAGAATAAATCCTCAAGCTCCCCAAAATTTAATCTCCAAACTTCAACACCCGTAACTGAGCTTCAAAAATCTTCTTCAGAATGGATAATTCATACTTCTCGCGGTCAACTTTCAGCTCCCAAAGTTTTGTTGGCAACGAATGCCTACACATCACATCTTCTTCCCTCTTTCTCTGATCTCATTACTCCTGTCCGCGGTGAAATGTCTTCACTTCTCCCTCCATCTACCATGTCCCCGGCCATAGAATCCTCAAATAAACCATTGGAATACTCTTATAGTATTATGGGTCATTTTGGTCAAAATATAAACCGAGATGATTATCTCGTCCAGCGACCTTTTTCCTCCACGTTATCATCAGGACAAGAATCAGGAGGAGAATTGATGTTTGGCGGGGGTCGCCAATTTGCTTCCCAAGCTGGTTTGGGCGTCTTCGATGATTCATCTATTGATCCTCCTGCTGCGAATTATCTCCGTCGCGAGCTGCCCCGTACACTCAATCTTCATAACAATGAAGAAGAGCTCGAGGCTTCTTATGAATGGAGTGGCATTATGGGATTTAGTAGAGATAATTGGCCTTGGGTGGGAAATGTGAGTGAGAAATTGGGAGGTGGAGAGGGTTTATATGTTTGTGCTGGCTTCACAGGACATGGGATGCCGACGGCAAGATTGAGTGCTAAGGCAGCCGTAGGCTTGATGATGGGAGATAAGATGGAGACTATTGATTTACCGCAGAGATATGTGCTGAGTGGGGAAAGAGTTAGAAAAGCGAGAGAGCTGGATGTAGTTTGTATTGCGGATGAGAAGGAAGAGTTTTGCTAGAGTGGTGGGGTTGTGGTTTTTAGATGGGAGTACATCATATGTGGGATCTAAGCCTAAAGTGCTGTTCCTTCACTTTCATTCATAATTTCTCTATTCTTTTTAATATGCGTTTCTCTATTTTATCCTTTTGTTTAATAAATAACCATACGGACGCCCTAAGATTGTTTCTAAAGCCAGATTCTCGTTTTCTTACGAATCATTTTCATAATCACCGCTGGGTACTTTCGGACATCATTATCATTGTGTTATTTATATGGGAGATGGAAATTGCATGAAGATCAAATCTTGCATCGGCATTTGAGAAAAATAATCTCATTCTCCATAACAAACAAGGCTTCTAAGGTTCTTGGTCCAACTTCCCTAGCTCAACGTTCCGTTTTGATGAATACCTTCCTAGAGAACTCATCTTTGATGAAAACATCATCAGTAGATTCCTCCTTAATGATCTCTTCCTTAACGTCCTCTATCTTGACATTGTCCTGCTTGATTGCCCTCTCCTCAATACTCTCTTTCTTAATATCCTCCATGTCGCTATCCTTCATCACACGCTTCAATTCATCATCTACCCAAACATTATATTCCGAATACTGTCCCTTATCTTGCAATTTCTTTCGTTCCTTCTCCAACCACTCGCCATACCACAACCCCGTTTTCCTCTCGAGATAAACTAATTCATCCCACGCAACCTTCTTCACTCGTTCCCAATGCTGACGTCGAATATCGCTATTGATCCGACTTCCTAATTTATTTAAATACTCCTGCACTACCTCTTGGTTATATCGTATAATCAAAGTACCGAGACTAGGAGCCGCGATATCGCGCAAACAATCGCGCGTCTCGCGATAAATCAATTTGTGGCGGAAGTCATAAATAAATCGCGCGTTCATTTTGTCGGGGTTGCAGGCGAATTCTGGCTGTGGAGGTTTCCAATGTCTGTGTCCACTGGTATTGATAAACAGTTTCCATGATCCGTGGGCGTAGAGTTGTGAGCCGTCGGGGTTGAGGTAGTAGTAATGACCGTCTTCTTAGAAATGGTCAGCTGCGGAATTTATTTTCATTGGAGACAGCTAGTTGCGGAAAGTTCTGAAAAGAAGTGTAGAACAAACCGCCGAAACTGTAGTATTTAACACCAGTGAGCTGCAAAGATGTTAGAATTTGATGAGGGGTGGAGGGGAGTGGAGATGGTACTCTGGTAGCGAGTCTATTTGGAGGTATATCCATGAAATAGGCTAGAGAAATTGCGATATCAAATGAATATCAAATGTCGCGAAAGTTCAAGGATGAGATTTTATGAGATTGAGTCCTGCAAACTCTCATTCTAGAGAGATTAAATGCTTGAAATATTAATGCTTGATCTAATTAATTGTTCTCATAATGAATGTTCTAGTTGTTGAGTGGGTGATAGTGAATTTGATGAAAACATAGACTGAAAGAAAAGAAGCTGTGAAAGTGTGTTTGCGAGCAAGATTTATGAAGAGGGTTAATTGCACTTTCACGTCTCTTTCAAGCTTCAAAATTATGAATCTTTGAAATGAAATGAGACCATCAGATACATTCAAGGTTTGATTGGTTCATTATCGTATTTTGGTCTGGGAACCTGTAAGTACTTTCCGCATACTACCACCCATATCTCTACAAAGACCTGATCACTTCTTCTACTGAAATTGGCTGTTCTTCTACATTCGCCAATCTCTCCTTCAAGACATGTATCCTCTCCCGAGTCTCTTCAATTTCCTCTTCCTTACAATGCGCCTTCCCGTCTCCTCTCCACCATTCTAAATTTCCCTCTTCCCTCTTAATGTCTTCCTCAAAATGTTTCTTCCATGCTTTAATCATTTCTGCCCTTTCTCCTTCCCAGTCTCCATGATTAGCAATGGCCTTTTCTAGCAATTCATTTGTATCATTGACAAATTTTACTTTCTCGTCAAGAATAATATTCAACATCATCACCTCTCCGGGTTCTTTATTAGGATTACGATCCCACACCCCCATACGCAAACGCCTAGAATGAAAATTTAGTGATTCTGTAACGCTATCCAGATTGAATTTTTGATTTGTGATATCAGAGGCAGAGTCACACGCGTGGTTCTTTATGGCCAAAAACTCGCGCCAGCTGGAGTAGGCAGAGTCGAAGCTGGTGTGGTTGAAGTTATGGGGCCAGCCGTAGGTTCGGAAGAGGAGTCTTAGATCTTCGTACTGGATGATGTTAGAAAATCATACAAGTGAGCTTTAAGACAGAAAGAAATGGTGGAAAGGATGGGATCGATATTGAGTTCACAACATTTGGAGTTGAGATGAATTTAGGAAAAAAGAGTGAATACATCTTCATCCCATTCTGATAACATTCTACGGTCTTCAGAGCTTGGAATCCATTGAAGTTTTAAAAGTCTGTTGGTAAAATCTTCGAAGACTTCCCTAGCGTGGCGGCTGGGAAGATGGTCATGGGAATTGCGATTACGACTTTGGAGACCCCCAGGGTAGTTATATACGCCGGGATCCTCGCTACGACCGGAATCTTGACCTTCCATTGTTACATGGCCTGATTTGAGTTAGTATTAATCAGCGGATTTGAATTGATCTTTGGTAGAGTGGAGGTGAAACATAGATGTAGGTATTCAGGTCAAATGAAGAAAGGATCTGAGGGGTAATACGACGAAAGTCTCAACGACGTGAGATATAATAATGTCGATTTAAAACTCTCACCATTTCTCGTGTCAAGAAACATCATCGTTCCATGATTTCCACATTCATTGATACAGATTTCCCAAGGTCTCATATACTCCCCGTTTTCATCATCAAATCCGCCTTCAGGAGAAGCAAATCCCGGATCTCGGCTCTGCATTAACACTTCCAGATTCCTCATATCAGCAAAACTTCCACCAAGGATAAACTCGTCTTCATTGCAATACCCTTCTATATAAGGCAGGGCTTGAAGAAGTTCAATGACTTGTGGTTCAAGATTATAGGACTTTGCGAGTTCTACGTCGATGGGAGGATCGTGGGGTGCATATTTGATGTAGGAGGCGGGAAAGTAACGCATTTTGGCGAGAAGTTCGTAGTACTGTGTTGTAAGTGTTACTATCTCCTGTTGATCATAAACTCCATCTTTCTCGGGCTGACCAAGTAAGGTTATACCAGGGAGTGTTTGCATTTGATAAGACATGACATTCGAATTCGGAGGAAGTTTTGGAGACGCAATTCATGAGTTGAAAAGGAATGAGTACGTAGGTATGTAAATAAGATGGAATCATAATAATGAATCAAAGTAATGGGACTTTGTTTATATATATATTAGGTAAAATGGAGATACCACCTCGCGAAGCTTCCCCTTTCCAGGTGGTTGCCTACCACAAAAGGTGGAGCCAGGTTTGGAGATGAAGTCTTGTCACATGTAAAATCGATCACATGATATAAACTCACCTCATTGAGAATTTTGCCAAATACACCGCCTAAATCTTCGACTCGAACATCAGCAAAATCAATACAATTAAATTATGTTTATCCAAACATAATCTCTTAATGATCTCACCAACTGATTTCCAAGAAGCAAAGCTTTGAGGCTATTACTTGACTGGATCACTCAATGTTCAGGAGACTGGTTTGTAGAATTTCAATCCATATCTGATGTTCAATTATTGAAGTTTATAGAATCTCCACGGCCGGATACCCAACCCACTATACCGCCGCAATGTACTTTGTGTACCAAGACAGCGGAATCGGAGCCATGAATGTTCATTCGTGAGGTATTATTCATCAGAACCTGTTTCTGAAAAGATACCTCAGTCTCCTACGAATGATTGGTTATTTGGTATCCCTCCAGATTCCAATTCACCAAACGAACTTGGAGTGCCTCTACCGCCTACAGCTGTCTTTTCGAAAGATACAATTGATTGGGACGCTGTAAACAAAATCTTCATGAAACGCCCGAGATTAGCTAAAAGTATTATTGGAAACGGTGATTCCGGATTCAGTAAGGTTGCTTTCCTTGCTTCTCTGAACACGGCCATATTGAGTAAAGCAAACTGTACTTTTGAATATGAAAGCCAGAGTTATTTTGCAACGGATGGTCAGAGAATTCTGTCTAAATGCAGTCTGACTTTCGAGCTTCCTGATGAAGCTCCTTTAAATATCGTCGGGCTATCTACCAAAAAGGTAGGTTTAGTCCTTCAAGTAAATTGGAAAGCTTCACTAACCAACAGCTTTAGTGGTTAGCCAGAGGAGTTGCGCTTTTACAACTTTTCCCCATCCTTGAAGAAAAACAACTATTGGATAACTTGTTACCTCTCATCTCACCAAAATGGGTTGCCAAAACAGAACAAGAGAAGCCTGGTCACAATGTTCAATCCACAGAGACTCAGCCAGTAGTGCCAATCGTACCAACAGAGAAAAAATCAATTCCGGATGCTCTGTTAATACCCAAAGAAGAACCACCAGCAGAACCGAGATTAAAGTCGGCAAAAAAACCGAAGGAGCTCACACCGAATCGTTTTGTCACTCGTGAAGTGTTTAATTATGCAGCAAAATATCTACTGATCCCGGAATACACTGTCACTTCCCAGACAGTTTCTAAAAAAGAACACCCGAATAACCCCGTTACATCAAAAAAGACCACGACTCCAAAAACAAGTTTTAGTGTCTCTATATCTTTACCTGAACACAATATACATGCAACCGCAACCAATTTCGATCTCCCATTCACGGAGGCTATGGCATGTGCAGAGTTCAAAGTGCAAGCCGAGAAACACCATATTGAAAATAGCATACCTTCCGATTCATCAGAAAGACCAATCGTTCTAACCACTGCAAACGTGGGAAATTTTATGGATTTCTATAATGACTACAATAAAAAATTAGTTATTCGGATGAATCGCGAGGGCGACATTTTCAAAAGTCAAGCCTTTACCAAGGATTCTAACACTGCTGCTCTTCAAACACTTGGTCCAGCCATTGAGAGAAGCAGTTCTCGTGACCTTGAGACTTTGACTCTCCTAGTTGCTGCAGTCACACTAGTCAAGCAAAGGCCTCAACTACTCTTGGATTATTCGAAAAAGCTGGATGTAAGAACTGGAAAGTACGTGGGCAAAGCTCTTCCTATGGAGCTTAAACTACACCAGACTAGTCTGGAGTTAATGCAACGCACGGTAGATACCACCACAAAGCTAAAATTATCAACACTACCTACTGGTGAATGTAAGGACCATGATGTCCCTCCCTTGGTGGATTACGACAAAACTCGCTTTGTGTATTCTTATGACTGGAAAGTTAAACAACGTTCCCGCGATTTATCGAAGTGGTCTTCTCAACGTTCGCACCAAGAGAAACACTCGAAGTTACTCCCCTTAAACCAGAATTCGTCTGAAGTATTGAATCACATTGAAAACAATCAAGTTTCTATTTTGATCGGGAAGACTGGGAGTGGAAAGACGACTCAATTGTCTCAAATCATTCTGGATGAATATATTCGTACAAAACGTGGTGGAGAGTGTAGGGTCATTTGTACGCAACCGCGAAGGATAGCCGCGAAATCAGTGGCAGAACGTGTTGCTGAAGAACGTGGTCAAATGCTTGGTGATCAAGTCGGTTACAAGGTAGGTTTTGATACTGAACTCCCCAACCCTCGCGGAAGCATCACGTATTGTACCACAGGAATCATCTTACAACAGTTAATACACCATCCCGATGCTCTACTTCACGAAACATCACATCTTATTATTGATGAAGTACATGAGCGAGATCTGGATATCGACTTTCTCTTAACAATGGTTAAAAAGCTTGTGAAAGAGAGAATTGAAGCTGGAAAGCCTACGCCAAAAGTGTGCTTGATGAGTGCCACCGCCGACGCCGAGATGCTTCAGGGATATTTCGCTTTCAAAACTGGATCCCGGGAGATTGCCTGCCCAGTTCTGCATGTGGAGGGTCGAGCTTTCCCTGTCGAAAAATATTTTCTCGAAAATATAATGGATACTTTCAGAGAAACATATCCAACAGGTCATACTATCTGGGATCTCCTTGACTCAAGCAAGAATAAAGCTTATTTGAAAAGTGAAGAGCGAGTTAAGAAGACAGATTTAGTTGTGGACATTGAGAATGAACAGCCTGAATCGGTTCTCAAATGGGACAGCCATGAAGAGGATCCCGATAGTATACAGATGCAGATAGCAATGGACACTTTGGAGGGGCAAGTGCCCGTTGATCTGGCTGCTATTGTGATTGCGCACATAGCGAGCACTACAGAAGATGGCGCAATACTACTTTTCCTGCCAGGCATACGAAGCATCAATATCATTGAAAAAAATCTCAAGACGCAAGATATTTTTAATCTAAACTTCAATGACGAAAATAAGTTCAAGATTTTGAAATTACACTCCTCTACTGCAGATAAACATCAAGAGGTCTTCGAGCCAGTTTCTCCAGGTTGTCGAAAGATCATTTTAGCTACAAATGTTGCTGAAACCTCAATCACTATCGACGATATTCAATATGTTGTGGATACTGGAAAACACAAGGAAGACAATTTTCATCAAATGTTACGAATTTGGTCATTGTCTTGTAAATGGATTAGCAAGTCAAGTGTGAAACAGAGATCAGGTCGAGCAGGCCGTGTTCAAAACGGCAGTTATTATGGCCTCTTTTCGTGAGTCATCCCTTCAACTTCCTTCGCCTTTTAATATTGACATGAAGCAGAAAACGTCGCTATGATTCCCTTAGAATAACTCCCCGCCCAGGAATGAGTCGCGTCGATTTGCAAAGCACCTGTCTCGCAGTTAAAGCCCTAGGTTACAATGAACCTATTCAGGATTTCTTAGCGAGCGCTCCAGAGCCTCCATCACCGAAAGCCATACAGTCAAGCATTGAGGGTCTTCAAACACTTGGAGCACTCACCTCCACGGAAAAAATTACTCCTTTGGGCCGAATAATTGGAATGCTCCCACTGAGGCCCACACTGGGCAAAATGGTAATTCTCGGAATCATTTTTCGTTGTCTAGATTCTATGATAATTTTAGCAGCCTTCGACAATATCATACTGCATGTGCGTCCACTGGATATGGAAGAAGAATCTGATGCGGCAATGAGAGGATTTGCAAGGTCATCCAAAAGTGATCATGTCGCCATGCTCAATGCTTTCCGTGCGCTTCGCCAATTGGAAGAAGTTGATGGTCGCGAAGTCATGACCTCGTTTGCGCACCAGAAATTTCTTAGTGTGGCAAGTTATGACACAGTGAAGCGAAACATTGGTTTAATCCAACAAGCGCTTCGCAGAAATGGTTTGGTGCTAAACCAAGAGACTCAAGGCGTAGCCGGGCTTGGTGAAAAGTATGGCGGAGAGATACTGAATGAAAACTCAGATCAAGATGAATTAATCAGGGCACTTCTTGTACAGGGCTTGTATCCACACATTGGTACATGGAATAATCACGAAACCAAATATCAAATTGTCGCCAACGAGAAAGTGCTCATCGGCGTACACCCTTCTTCTATCAATCACCCTTGGAAGCGACCCAATTTGAAAGTTGAAGGTATTGCATCGTCGTCAAAAGGCAATGCCCAGTTGTTGTCTTTTGATAAGCTCACTCTCCTAAGCAATAAAAACCTTGTTATGCAACGTACAACTGCTGTAACACCTTTCATGGTATCTTTGTTTGGTGGGACGCTGAATCGAAGTGCAGATAATGCGGAGCAAGTCGAAGTAGATAAGTGGCTTCCATTCGATGTGCGGAGCACAGACAAACTAAGAGGTGCAGAGGGCGTTGCCGGACAGACCCTCGTACGTTTCAGCAAAGCGTTGCGACAGCTAGAGAATATTTCTTTTAACGATTTGGCCAACGGTGAATACGTTGTAGACAATGAATTATCACTTGGTTTCTCAAAAGCTTTGAAGGGGATGTTAATTACGGAACAGGATGTCGATAGACTTGTAGAAGAGAATGAACTCGACCTTGCTATGGACCTACGCAAGTTTTGGAATCGAACCGAATCACCACTTGATAAGATACCATCAAAAGAGCCCAAGGAGATCGCACCAAAGTTTTCACTACTTGACGAAACACAACATGATGAAGATTCTTACGGGTCTTTTTTGGAATTAGTAGAAAGTGCTTTGGAAGGACCCATTACAACTGAATTTTACTCGGAAGTAGCATCTTCCTCATTACAAGCCGAGTCACAGCCTTTCACTGAAAACATGGTCACCAAAGAAAGTGATGGTATTGAATCAGAGAATTCTGAAAATTCTATTCCTTCGAAGTACATGCCTGGATCTAAATTTCTGAACCAACGTCGAAATACTGGAAATGCGCCTCCGAAAGACCGGCTCAGTAGCCCGAAAGCCCCCCCTAAGAAGAAACCTAAAGATAAAAAAATCGATCACTTATTGCACGACATATTTAAAGGATTATGAAACTCATATCCGCGAAGGCGAAGAGACTTCCCACAACCGATTTCAATAATTCCACTTTTGATCATCTCAAAAAGCACCTTTATCGAGAACGAAAATCCAGAATGCTACTCCCGTAAATCACGAACAGTACATCTACGATTGCCTTTGATGCTATCAGACGCGGTCCATGCGGATATCGAAGAACTGAAGGATCATTTCTGAATAACCAAAGTAGTATTCCCATAGTCGCTCTCAATATTTCCTATCATGGTTGCAGCCGCCCCGAAGATCATAAACATAGAAATCAACCCCAAATCAGCCCCGGGTGTCTTCCCTTGGATGGAGAACATCGCACAAGACTCTTCAAAAAATACAGCCAGGCATTAGAGATGACTTTACAAGAATTCCAGAATCTCTCTCATAAATCATCACAAACACAATCCACAATACCTCAATCCATCAATCTACAAAAATTTCTCCGTCTCTCTCCCACACCATTCCACAAACCTAGCTGAAACCCCAGATTTTCCCACAATCGAAGATTTGATTCCTTTAGGAAGTTTACCAAATCTTCCCCAAGGATATATATAAGCTTCACTCTTCTCAGATGTCAATTCGAGGGAAAGTGTTGCCCATAACTCAGTGTATGCCTTGTAAATCGATGGGTACACTATAAATTTATTCTATGACCTTGGATATGGCCAGGCGCATAATCAGTTACGTCCAGGTCGGGGTCGCGTGTGAAAACGATCATAGCGCTTTGTTAGACATGCAATATGATGATGGAAGTTGGGAGACTGGTTGGATGTAGAAGTATACATCAGATGGGATGACGATTGGGAATTACGCAGTGACTACTGCGATGGCAGTTATGGTATTGTTATTGATAAAGACATCGTTGGGTTCAATACTGAAGCACTAGGATATCATTAAGAACACTTGAATCTAAATACAGCTGTATAGGATATGAAGATGCGATCCACAATTGAATTGTGAAATGATAATATACATCTGCCGTCATAGAAAAGAAGTCGTGAGATAGCTTGCTTGCAGACTCTAGTATGCACCAATTGAAGCTCATGAGAACGCAATGAAGAAGTATGAATAACAAAACTACCAGTTAATAAATAAAGGCATAGTGATTAATGATACCATCAAATACAAACAGAACAAACACAAATCGTCGCACACGAACAACGAAAACGAGTCACGAGACGTAAAGATATTGACCAATGCAACAACAGAATTCATCAACGATTTTTCAAACACCATCTCCAAAAAGCCGGGAATTAAATCTGGGAATGGTTCTTATTCCCAGTTTCTTAAACATGCCATCAATTTCAACGATTTGAGGTTGGTGTCTTGAAAATGGGTGGAATATTAGGGACAAAAAATTAGATGTGCAACAAAACTACTTAAGGGGTATAAGCACGTGATTTCTGACTAAGATGGTAGGGTAAGTTGATAGGGGTGACATCATAGATTTAGAAAAGTGATATTTGTGTTGTGATGTCAATTATGGATGGTAAACGTCGAGAGATAGATAGAGAGAACCTCTTTATGACAATTATTCAGTATTCTCAAATTAATACATTCGATACTCTCCAGCATCACGATTAACTAATCTATATATATGCAAGGATCACGTGCAATTATATAATTTGGAATTGCAATAGAATACCTTACCTATCTACCATTATCGCACTCCTTTTCACTGAATGAGCCTCGCCTCTATCGTAATAATCAACCTGCTCAATGCAGACCCAAAAGCAAAAGCAAAAACAAAAGCTTAAGCTTAAACTCATTACAACCCCATAAACGTGTGATCGACATCCATTTCGCTCTTGATCCCGGGGTACGAAAGTCACTCATGATGTCAGTGCATTCATTGTGAATGATTGTACAGTGTGATTGTGGCTTAGGTAGTCACGAATCCTTCACCCCAAGCTGTTTTCAGCTGTGCGAGCAAGGCGAAGCATGGAGTAGGTACGAATACGCAATCAGAAAGTCTGAAGATAGATGCACGCACCAATGAGATGATGGATGTGGAATCATATGTGATGTGTTGCTGCGCCGAGTTCAGATGATGTGAGGAATCCGAATATCCGTTTAGGAACTTGTCATTGGAGGGTTGTTTGCTGGGCGGAGAGGAATGATGGGGAATTGATGGAATTTATGAGAGTAGAATAACTGCGCCAAAATACTACGCGTACCTAGGTACTTGTCGTATTATCTACCTACCTACCTACCCGAGCTACCTTACTAGGCACATTTTGATGTAAAAACCCGCGTCCCAAGCTCCGAGCTCGTAACTAGAGTGTGCAGAGTGAAGTTTGAATAAAGAAAATGGGCTCGGTAGATTGTAGATCCATACACTATCATATACTATTAACCAAGAAAAGGTTGGATGCCATGCTTTTTGCGCAGAGTGCCATGAAACTAAGGTACTGGGTTTGGAGAGAGGTACCAGTTGGTGGAGGATAAGAACCTTGGAAAAGTTGGATTGGTATTCACCTCTCGCGATACTTTTATGACTTTTTAAATTTTGGATTGTTTGTTTCATTCTTTTTTCTTTCGAGACTTTACAACATATCATAACACAAGACAACAACACTACATTCGATATCAATCTTGGTATCCTTTGACACATTCGATACTTTTCAACAACTTCATAGAAAAGAAAATTAAAGAAAGATCAACATTATGGGTGTTCTTCCAATTGATACTCGTGAAGCTCTTCATTTGAATGAGCTCACTTCGAGAGCTACATGTTATCGCAATGGTTATGGGTTCGTATTCTCTCATTGTTTACTACTTCCTTTTGATTCATTTGAATCATATCACATTCATCATTTCAATCAAAAACTAACTCCCATTCTAGTTATTACAGATGTAATTCCGCCTGGAGTCGCTTTGGAAGATGGATTCTAGCGGGTGTTTTGATATTCGTCGGTCTTATATTACTTTTTGCCATCATGTAAGTATTATATTTATTCTCTCCTTCTCTCCCACCCACGGCCCAAACCTAACAACTCCAGGTGCATCTCCAAACGTCGCCGCCGCCGCAACCAAATCAGCTCCACAAACCAACCCATGGCATACACCCAACCCGCTGCCACCTATGGTCAAGCACCCGCCAGCTACAATTACTCACAGCCCCAGCAATCGTATGCGCCGCCTGCGGGTGCACCACCCACGTATGGTGGTGCGCATCAGGGTGCGAATGCGGATTACTATGGGACGAGCGGAGTGACGCAGCCGGCGAATACTTATGCGAAGTAGAGGGTTGTGAAGAAGGATGGGACAGGGGAGGAATACATGATACCTGTGGAGATGTAGTTGGAGGGATGCACTGCGTACATATTGGTGCGAGTGATACGATTGATACAACTGCGAATGCAAATGCAAATGCAAATGCGAGATAATGATTAATGGATAATATGTTGGCGTCAGCGCTGGTTTCTGGATGGGTGGATGGATGGATGGATGGATGGACGGAAGGGATATGGATTTACAGGATTTTCAATGATAATTCATTCATTCATTCTGCTCATGTATTTGTGATGCTATGGAACTCTATTACTGTGAAGATCTACCTCTGTGATATTGAGACGATATGGTATGCAATACACTCACTCCATAGAGCTTCTCTCAGTCTAGGGCCGTGTAACCTATGGACTTCCGTATTCTTCTAAATTCTGACTCAAATCCACGAAATAGATAGCACACATAAACCCAATCTAATTCCTTCTCTTCGATAATTGATACTACCTAGTATACTATAACTCTCCTACATCAATCAGATCCCCGAATTCAATTACTTGTAAAGTACCTCAATACCTCAATACCTACGCACCTAGGTACGCACCCAAACCCGTGGACCCTCTAGTTGATAAAAAAGTGTGGCTTGATACGTCTTCGCGCCACATAGGCATAGCCACAATCACTTCAGGGATCACCTGGATAGGCGTTGAATTTGTGGTGTGAGTGAATGAGTGAATGAGTGAGTGAGTGACATCCTATTTGGGTGGGTACCTACCTACTTAGGTACCTAGTAGGTATTTTTCCTTCTGTGCGATGTTGAAAAGAAAAAACGATATTGATACTCATGCTGCCACAAAGTATACAACACTCCCTTTAAACATGGGCCACCAATCATTTTACATTTTATTATCTTATGAGATGTGCCTGTGAGTGGAGTGTGGCACACTTTCTGGCCGCACGAGTAGGTAGGTAGCGCAAGCAAAAACGATGTCAATGGCAGTGTCAAACAGAGCATCAATTGCGGGGTTGGTTACTGGGGTTGAGGTTGATTCTTTCCTTCCCTTTTCCAAATCTCAAAAAGAAAAAGAATCAATTGATCCACACAACACACCCAACACAAAGTCCTTCAGGTCCCATAGAGGAACTTCTATTTGATACCGGTGCATCGAGCTAAGAAATCAAGATGAAAACGTTTGTGTATATTCGAATTTGGATTGCTTTAGTGGTGGGAGCTTTGCATTACTGCGAATCCTACCTCGTGGCTTTTGATCGTATTTTGCGGGCGTGTTGGTGGGAGTGTTGGTGGTTGTTGCTTTTTTGGTAAAGTAAATATGGAGAGATAGTGGTTGGAGAGGGGAGAAGAAGTTTTTGGTGTGAGTGGGTATTTGCTGTTTTTTATTAGACTTCGTTTCTGTTGGACGGTGTGTTGAATGAGCGATGTTCAGACGTTCAGGAAGTATCCAAAATGTCTTGTTTGGTGTTCTCACTGGGTGTATTTGGGATTTCAGATTTCATTCTTCCCACAGAGTTTGTTGGAAGTCTGCTGGATTTTCCTACTTTCTTTCTATCAATTTCCTGGCGGCAATTGGCAGTTCATCCCCAGAAGCAAAGCCTGGAAAATGGCTTTGCGTCCTAAGACACCTCGACGGCACGGACGGGTAGGTTGTATGGGAATGTGTGAGTTGTTTTGAGAGCGTTTGCAGTGCGGGAATTTGAAAAGGACATGTTATGCTTTTGGAAGTGCGTATCCGTTCATTTCAAAACTTCTTTCGACCAGCGTCGATCATTATTGTGTTGATGTTAAGTTTTAGATATTTTAGTTGCCATCGTTTTTACACCTGTGCAAGGCATATTCTGAGAATGATTCCTTCATATGTCGGTGATTGGTTAGTTGACCCATCAAGAATCTCTATATACCAATGGGGAAGCCTTTTTCATGGAGGCTTGTAAAAAGCTTGGAGGGAGAACTTGTAGTGTACACCGGCAGGAGTCATTCCACACCGGTAGTCTGGTAAAGCAAATCTCGTTTGCGTTTGCTGTCGAGAGTATGTAGGTATCCGAAGAGTGCAAAATATCCGAAGCATGTCTCATCACTCAGCCATACTCTCTACCAAATTGACAGAATTACAAGCGGATGGCTAAATACTATCAGTCACTAGTCTTTGGCACGATAAGGTGTCTTGTTTGGCAGAATTTATTCAGCTTCCAGAGAGTCCCAGGAGATGAAATCTATCATTTGATAGGACATAATGAAGATTTCATATTGCGAAAAGTTGGAGATCATCACCGTGTAATCGGGGATACACGAATTGTTCGGACAAAACTCCCTTTGTTCACTGATGGTAGTTACGAAATCATCGAGATACATTGAATTGCATTGCAAATCGGATGATGCCGCTTCATTAGTGGGTGTAATACTTGGTTGTCTATCCTGGAAGGTCAGGTCGGAGATTTTTGGTATCATCCGGTACTTTCGAAGAGTATGCAGCGGCATCCTATCATTTTCGCACATACGGGACAGGAATTATGCTTTGCACAGGCTCGTTTGGTTGGTTTCGGGACGAGAACACGTGATATGTTTCGGTCAAGCTGGGATGGGTTATTGTCAGGCCGAGGAGTTCATCTTGTTACTGGCGTTTTGTTTTTGATACACACCTGCTATATTGCATGTATTGATGATTTTCTGTATATTAATGAATGTACTCTGGCGTTTTTGGGCATCTTTTTGTTTTCTTGTTATCTATATAGGCTGGGTGGGAATTTGTAGGGTAGGAGTATTGGTACTGGGTGTTTGAGGTTATGGGATTTTTTGGTTCCATGATAGTGGATGAGTTGTTTATTGGCGTTGAAATTACGAGGGAAGATGTATATATGAGGTCATTTCGATTCTCAACAGTTGAGGTTTTAAAATATAGTCAGTCTCAAAACAAGTGTCCCATGGTTTACAAACAGAATCAAATCTCACTACTTATCAGTCCCTCCCCACTCATTTCTCCGTTTCTGCTTTCTTCATCCCCCTCCTCTGTTCTCCTCTCCCATCCTATCTGACCACAACCCCCACCCTCGCTCTCAAATCCTGCGCACTAAACCCCACCGCAACCCCTATCTCCCCCTCCGGCACAACCCAATCCCCCAATACCGTATCCCAAAAACTCACATCTCTCCTCTGCACCGAAAACACCACTTCTTTCTCCTCTCCCCCCTCCATCTCCACCTTTTCAAACCCGCGCAGCACTTTCTTCGGGGTTCCATCGGGTGTGGTTTTTTCCGGGAGAGAAATATACATTTGGAGAACTGTGGCGCCCGTACGATTTCCTGTGTTTTTGACGCTGGTGGTGAGGGTGAATAGGGGGGTATACAGATCTGCGTTTCCGCCTGGGATGATGGGGGAGAGGGGATCGGGACGCGCGGTTATGGATTGGTTTGTGAAATTTTGGATGGAGGGAGAGGAAGTGAGATTGAATGTCGTATAGCTTAATCCGTATCCGAATTCGTAGAGGGGGGTTACATTTTTCATTTCGAAACCTCGGTAATCGATTGCGAGGCCTTCGGTAAAATTACTTTGCCAGGCGTTTTTTCCCTGGGCTTGGACTTCGGCGTTGCTGAGATTCACGATGGGGATGTGCATGTCTGTTTCGTGGATGGGGATTGTGTAGGGGAGTTTTCCGGAGGGGTTGACGTCCCCGAAAAGGATGTCGACGATGGAGTTTCCGGATTCTTCGCCGGGATAGTGCGCGAGGAGAATGGCGGAGACGTTGGGGTTTTGGGCAAAGGGGAGAGTGTTTATTCCGGAGGAATGAGTGATGACGATGGTATTGCCATGACAGAAAGATGCGACGTTGTTTACGACGAGGGTGGAGTTCCAGTCTAGGGGGTAGGATTCACGGTCTACACCTTCTGAGGAGAAGGTCTTGAGGAATACGAGACAGATTTCTGGGGTGGGGTAGATGCTCGCGAAAGAGGAGGTGGAGAGGAGTGCGTTGTTGGTGAGATATTGGATGCGTGCGCCGTATGGAGCGGCACGGTTTCGGAGGGCAGTGAGAGGAGAGACGAGGGTGGTGTGACGAGCGGAGCCGGATCCACCGCCGATATCGAGGGTGCCGATGTCGAAGCCGGTGTGGAGGTCTGATTCCGGCCAGGTGAGACCGTCGGTGGGATCTGGGGCGGAATTACCGAAGACGCCTATGTTTAGGGGTTTGGATAATGGGAGGATGTTGTTTGTATTCTTCAAAAGGACGGTTGCTGCAGAGCCGATTTTTCGTATTAGAGAGGAGTGATTAGCGCGGACGTCACGGGCGGGAATTTGGGCGCCGAAAGCATAGCCGTACATGTTTGCTAGGACATGTATTTGGCTCGGGTCAGGAGTGGGATAATCGCTGTATTGATTGAGGAGGAAATAAGGTGTCATGATTCGGGTAGCCATATCGTCTAATCTATCTTCCGTCATATTACCTGCCTGAATAGCGGAGATGAGATGAGGACCGAAATATGTTTCACCGGTGTATATGGCGCTTTGGGAAACGTATCCGGGCATGTCCATATCGAGCCCTGCGTTTGCGGCAGGATATCCGGAGTGTGTGGCGAACCAATCCGAGACGACGTAGCCTTGGAATCCCAATTCGCTTTTCAGGATATCGTTGAGTAGATGCGGATTTTCGCATGCGTAAGTTCCATTGATGCGGTTATAGCTACACATTATCGAAGTGGTACCAGCACGTACTGCATCTGCAAAAGGCCAGAGATATAATTCATGAAGGGTTCGATCATCGATATTGGAAGAAATGGCATCGATGTTCGTTCCGTCTGGAAGTTGGGAGTTGGTTCGCTGGGTTTCCTGTTCATTGCCGATGAAATGTTTGGAAGAGGTTTGGACCCCAACGCTTTGCATGCCGGTTATGGAAGCGGTCATTATATGACCGGTGAGATAGGGATCAGGGGAAAATCCTTCCCAATTGCGACCTCCTAAGGGGTGACGGCCGAGAGGCCCTGCTACTGGTCTTGGGGATTTTTAGTTTTGGTCCAGACGATGATGTTTTCAGATTGGATTTGAGAGAAAATCATACCCTAAAGCAACATGCGTACCCTTTCCTCTAAATTCCTCGCCTAGCGCCCTGTAACTCTGGTATACCAACTCACGGTCCCATGTTGCAGCTAATGTGACACCAGAAGGAAAAACACTGATGAGATCCTGACGAGCAACAGCGGCGGGTCCATCATTCAAACAAATTCCTGTGAAATTGAGACGGGGGATGGGACTGATGTTGCCGATACAACTCATGAGTTCGCCGTCGAGAGTAGTGGCATGGTAGGTGCCTGTTACTATGTTTGATTTTTCGGTAATGTTTAGTTGGCTGACGAAATTACGGGCGAGCTCCTGGGCGTGGGTCCAGTTTTGGGAGGGGAGTGCTGGGGATATGTTAGAAGTCCGAGGAACATAGGATAGGGAAAGTGAAAGTGGAAGTCAAAGTGGATAGGGAGAGACGGAGATGGAGATGGAGTATTTGGCAAAGTGTATCAAACAAGGAAGCTTGGGAGGCTTGGAAAAGACACAACACCTTATCTATTTGATCAAGATGCAGCCATGCGAAGATTGATTTTTCAAATGTTGAGCTGGCCAATATGAAACTTCTCTATATCCGAGTCCAACTAACTGGATAACAGGAGTATCTTCATTTCATATACCTCGTGACTTTCAATCCGCACAAGCCATACTCCCTTGCTACAAGAAACGAAAATCAAACAACCCACAAGCAAAAGTATCACCAGAAATGGCTGCAACCTCATTTCTCCCACCCCAAAAATACAAAATCGCACATAAAGAAGGTAAAAGTCTCATCTTGACATACTCCAGAAAATCCGACATGAGAGGGAAGAAGAACTCTGTCTTTCGCTCTTCACATATTGTATTTATATCCATAATGAAAACTTATTACCCAGGCTTTTATTGAGGATTATGATATGTTGTTATTCTTCTATTCATTTCTGACTTGTAATTTGGATAAAAAGAATGAAAGAATGAGGTCAATAGACAAGTGACTAATCGTAATAGCACTTCGTGTGAAGGAACGAACATCTTGGCGCTCGAATACGCGTATAGAGGCTAAACGCGTGTAAGGGCTAACGCGTATGGAAATGTATGTAAGCCAATCATACTTTCAGGATTTAGAGTTCTTCCACATCTTTGCCTCAAAACATGGAGAAGAACTCTGAAGAGTTCCAATAGTCTTTATAGCCCATGACGATAATAGAAATGAATCGTAGAAATATATAAACAGATGATCGGCACATGCAGGAACAGTTTTGGCGATGAGAAAAATATATGTACGCCACTCAACTTTAAGTACCTAGGTAGATATCAATAAGTCGTATGTAATGCCTACATCGACTGACTATCATGGGCGATGGTAGTGATGCAGATTCAAGACTGTAGAGAAGAAGAGCATGTCAAAAAGTCTGAGGAAGTAGTTCATACCCAAACAAGTTGATTGAACTATAAAGTCATGATATAGACTCCTATCAATCAAATAAGACATAATTTGGATGTCAAGGACAAGTTTTTGGAAGATTGAGAGCGGAGATACCTACTACCAGTATGATGGGGGAGCTTAATGGAAATGTCACTTGATATTTAGTCACATGATATTGAGCTTTGCAAGTCTAGTCCCAAACCAGTGTAGCGTTTGGAAACCAACGAAATGCTCAGTGCTTCTTCTCCCTTTTCCCTACTTCGTACTTTATGTCTTTGTTACTCATATTCTTTTCCATGCTGTTTATCAAAAGCATTGAATCAGTTACTTTGTTGCTGAACCAATTTCGAAGCTTCGAATAATACTCCGCACCTGCTACTTCCTGTCATAATATAACGGATGTCTTCACCCTAGATAGAAGGTACATCCCCACCTCATCTCCGCCCCCGGATCGATAGCTTTGGCTATCAACTATAACTACCGAAAGCACCGATGTTTCCTATCCCGCTTTAAACAACCGAGACAACTTAATAATCCTAAACACATGCAGTTGCCATCAACCCTTTTCATCTCCACCTTGAATCAATTTTCTAATTCTTCCAATCACACACACCCCTCAGCTTCCCAGCTCTATACTAATCGGGCTCGATTGATCTTCAATACGTACGCGTGGGGATGATTGTGGCGACGATGTTCTGTTGGACTTTGGGAGAATGCGGGGTTGGTGATTGGTTTGTGGGGCTCAAAACAATATAACTCAAGATTTTTGATGATGTTAGGGTTTCTTGTGGGGATTAAGGTGCCGGAATCGATAGAGAAAGGGGACTAAACTCAGTGTCGCAATAATATTCACTCCGGATTTCTTCATCCTCCTTAATTAGGTATGGAGAGAGAGGAACTAGAACTGAATATGGTTAGACCATAACCAGCTCGTTGAGGTTATACAGTAGCAAAACTCAGACCACATGCGGGTATTCGATCATGTCACGATATCTGGACCAAGAGAACTCAGGAGTATAAGAACCGAGAATGGCTCCAGTGTTTCATCCTCATCTCATCTTTCTCTTCATCTTATTAACCACACACGGTTCAAACTACTTGGTGGAGATCAATATGCGTTCTTTAAATCTTGCTACCGCCATTGCTTCACTTCCGGCTTTGACGCAAGCTCTTACGCTGACCGATATCTGTACATCAACTTATCTCGCAGCCAACTTTCCAGCTGTCGATTTCTATGATGGGATAACTCTTGATCCAACATCCATCACAGCCAAAACGGTGACAAATGCCACAGCATCGAGTATCTTTTATCCAAATGCTGTGATCGATTACTGTGCTGTTACTTTCAAGTATTCACATAATGGTCTGGATGACAGTGTGCTCTTAAAATACTGGGTTCCTGAACCGGCAAATTTCCAAAATCGCTACCTTTCTACAGGCGGTGGTGGATATGCCATCAACTCAGGAGTTATGTCATTACCTGGAGGAGTTGAATATGGCGCAGTTGCCGGCGACACTGATGGTGGTTTTGGAATTTTCCAGAACAATGTCATTTCAGATTTCCTCCTTGCAAATGGAACGCTTAATTGGCAAAATGTCTACATGTTTGGATACAATGCTATCCATGAAATGAGTGTCATTGGAAAGGAATTTACTACATCAATTTTCAACATGACAGCTAATAATGCTACGTTATATTCCTACTATCAAGGTTGTTCGGAAGGTGGTAGAGAAGGGTGGAGTCAAGTCCAAAGATTTGCAGATCAATTTGATGGAGCAACAATTGGTGCACCGGCTTTCAGATTTGCATTCCAGCAAGTTCAACATCTTTATTCAAATGTTGTGGAGAAGACTCTGGACTATTATCCACCGCCTTGTGAATTGCAGAAGATTGTGAACGAGACAATTATTGCTTGTGATCCATATGATGGTAAAACAGACGGAGTCGTCTCACGAACAGATCTTTGCACATTGAACTTCAATATTTCAACACTTTTGGGTACACCATACTCTTGCCCAGCATCGACGGGAAGTCCATTTTCCTCTCCTATACCCGCACAAAATGGTTCAATCTCGGCCAAGGGTTTGGCTGTTGCCCAGAAAATCCTCGACGGTCTTCACACCACTGACGGCAAACGCGCTTATTTCTCATACACTCCATCCTCTACTTTTACAGACGCAGCCACAGCATACAATGCCACGTCTGGTGAATATGGTCTCAGAATTACCTCTCTTGGTGGTTCATTTGTTGAAGTCCTTCTGGATCTTAAAAATGGTTCAAACCTCCAATCTCTCGAGGGAGTAACATACGACACTCTGCGCGACTGGATTCAAGATGGTTGGAACCGATACAATGATGTTCTCATGACAAACTGGCCAGACCTCACCCCCTACAAAAATGCCGGCGGAAAAATTATCCATTTCCATGGTGAATCTGATTACAGTATTCCGACCGCCTCATCCGTTCGCTACTTCGAATCCGTACGAGAAATTATGAACCCAGGTCTTTCGTATAATGATTCTGTCACTGCAACTAACGAATTCTATCGATTATTCCTTGTACCAGGCGGTTCACATTGTGCAGTTAATACAGCGGAACCTAATGGACCATGGCCACAAACGAACTTGCAGGTACTCATTGATTGGGTAGAGAATGGAGTTGCACCTGTCACTTTGAATGCGACAGTTTTGCAGGGGGCGAATAAGGGTACAAATCAACAGATCTGCGGATGGCCTCTGAGACCGATCTGGACGAATAATGGAACGACAATGGAGTGTCAGTATGACCAGGAGAGTATTGATTCGTGGATTTATGATTTGGATGCTTTTGACATGCCAGTTTATTAAAATTGATTGAAGCGTTTAGTGAAAAAGTTTGGGGCATTGGTTCATTATTATTGATAGTTATGATTGAGAAATGAAGAATGGTGGATAGTTTCGGAATATTGTAATATATCACTGTATTTATTGTATATACCAGATACATCATACCAAATGATTGATATACATGGATATCCTTCAGTTTTGTTCCGTGCCAATTGTGAACCGAATCCAAGTTCTGATCACAGATTTTTGCTCTTTATTTGGACAATTCCTGATATACATCAAACGTCTCATGCCAAAAATGAACCGAGTGAACATCGGACAAGGAATGGGTGTAGAAATTCAAATCTATACTTTCTTGACCCAGAAGCACAACTTGTAGTAGTAGTCTGGAAACTAATGAGATGAATTAGAGATGATGATATCTAGCTGCTCATTGCACTATATGCTCCAGCTTATGCTTCTTGAAGAATTTAGCTTGTCTATCGATTACTCTGGTTTCCTGCGACGAGTCACGAGATAAGTTTGCGCTATTTTACCACTTCAACGCTTTGTCCCAATGCAATGCAATATATTGACGGCGAAGTAAGTGAGGCTCTATGTCAACTAGACTCCTTGATACTATTTCCAAGATGAAGTCGATTATTTGGTTAGAATTTGGGGATAAAGGTTTTCTGGGTGGTTTCAATAATCTCAATTCGTTACAAGCTGGTTTGGTCATGTGATTGAGGCAGAGTATCGATGGATGCACAAACAAATTGAATTGTGACTGTTCGAATTCCACAAACCTGGGAATCGGGCAGAGTTGTCGTTATTACTTCTTTTCTTCTCTTCTCAAGACCTCAATTCTCTCTTTGTGCCGTATATTATCTTATAATGTTCAGGGGTAAGGTCGCAAAATTACCAAGTCGCATGGTTCTCCGTTTGTTCATTCTTTGATAGTCGTGATGGCATGATACGCGTTGAATTTCAGTAATACTTGAAAGAGGACTAGTTATTGGTCGCAAGCAGAGAAACTTTGGATTAAATAAAGATCTATCTAACTCAATATCAGTTTTGTGCTCGTGTCTTCTCTAATATTTTCTTTTTCGCGATGCTCTCGGAGCAATCTGTATATTAGAGATTGAAGGCTTTGTTCAAGAGACTTCCAATATCAATCCGGACTGTTCCCTCGACCAGGTAGCTGTGTTCAAGTGATACCACAGTATGGAAGATCTTACCAGAAACCGGTGTCTGTTGTGGGAGTTTGGTATACATTCGCGTGTCGATTGGCTTTGCGATATATCAGGGTATCACATTACAGCCGTATGGATCTGCCGTGATCATTTGAAGTATGTAATTTTTCGTTCCCTCCATACATTTTCCTTGGGAATAATGCAGCTTTCCGTCGAATTTTTGATTCATTCACAGATAGTAAGTTCCATCACGTTATCACTTCGATGCCTTCCTGCGCTCTTTCCCAATTGCAAAAATGGGGAAATATTTTTACGTCAAACCTACGATCTTCTTTTTTTTCTTCAAACTTTCTGTCTAGTCTCAATGTCGCAATTTTGGTCTTCAAGCATCAAAAATCTCGGTTTAATGTGGTTAAAAATTTGTATCCTATTAGTCTTGATGCCATCATTGGTGAACTCTTTGGTACCTACAGGTACAATTCGAGATGCAGATATGCTGCAATTAGGATACTTGGATAATAATAACATGCAGCTTTCGACAGTACGTTCTGCTATATTTGGGATATTATGGAAAAACTAATACGGGAACAATAAGGAGAAATGGCATGCAAAACCACTAGTATATACTCCGCCAGGCGGATCAAAATTAGTCTTCATTGCAATAGCGATAAATATCATACGTGCTTTGGATGCTGTTGATGGGACTATGTTGAACTTACGAGTTATACAGCCACCTTTTCTACGAAACAATCTTTGGCAACTTTAGCTGGAGATGGATTGAACCACAGTTGATACAAACAGATGCACTGATGTCCCAGATTTCATTGACATCGTTGGAACTCCTATTTTAGATCCAGCAAAAGATCATCTTTAATTTTCTCCGGGATATACAAAAATGGAGCTGCTACTGAGGGTGTCGCTAATGACAAGAAATTCCATGCTATGGGGGGATTTTGCGCTGACAGGTAAATAGGGCTTTACAAATTCCATGCTGTTGATATCATTACTCTTCAAGACATCGCTGGCCTTACCAGGTTAGTAGGGTCTTTAATCTTCAAGCTATTCATGATTGTATTGTTAGGTACTTTCCTGGCGGTACTGTTCTTCAAAGACCATCTGTCACCTTCATCGACGACGTGGTGATTGGCGCATTTGGAGGGCACCTGGAGCTTTTCAATTATACTGGGAGATTAGTTGAAGTTAGCGCAACTTCCGGAATTGGCGTCACGTCCATCTTCGCCATGGAGTTAAGTCCAAGCGATCAGCCAGTTGTTACAGATTTTAATACTCAAGAAGGTGGAAAAGCTGGAATATGGTAAGGGGACCTGAGCTTCGTGACAGATGGAAGTCGAATGTTCCTTGCTACTGGGCACTTTGAGAATTGTGCGTTATATGCAATTGCATATGCTAAACTCTGAAGGAATAGGGAAGAGCATACAAACGGGGATATACCAACATTGGGAAGGAATATACTTTCAACATTGGACGAAGTTGTGTTGAATTTCGCCCTTTCACCCGCTGGTCAAATCATTTTGTCAGATTGTTTTGACCCGTACGAATATGTCCGTATGAGATCTAGGATCCGATGGGATTGCTCTGTTGGTCCCTACAATGTTTGTCGGCACTGGTGTTTCACGCATCGCTATTGTCATTGGAAAAATGGGAAACTATAGTGCAAAACACCTCGGGAAGTCTTCCAGTGATATGCAATAGCTGACACCAAATTGCTGTTTTGAATGCGAACAATCTTGATGGGTTCAACCAGGGACCTGGAGGTGTTTCTATAGTCATCTTTATGGATATAGCGGTTGACAGTCGTATAGAATCTGATAATATACTCCAAACAATCATTGCTCAAGGTTCGATATTTGCCGGCCCAGGTTCATGTCCTCTCGAAGGAGGTTGTATCTATTGGGTCCCTACACAGTGTATATTTCACGGAAAATTAAACCAAGTCAAAATAATTTAACTCCTGTTGATATGTGGTTTATTGAATTTAGGTTCAAATAATACATATTTATGGCTTACACTATCTTGGCTTTCAAACAGTCCGTTACAAGCTGGAACATGACGATCAAGGCGCACCGCTGTTCATTTTGTTCGGACGAAGCCCATCAAATTCCGCGGGAGTTGTGAAATTAGGTAAAAAAACAAACGGGACCAGTCGACTTTGCTGTTGGCTCCACCGGGACTGAAACTATTGATTGTACCGCCGGAATTGCCATCACTTCAGTAAACGGCTGGACAAAAGTTTGCCGGTACGGAGCATCTTCTGTATCTCGGATGAGGAAAACCTCTCGACCACAGCTGATTTTGACAGGCACGGAATGTTGATGTTGAAATATTGCTCCAACAGCAGCGAAATAGTATGTTCGTATTTTATTTCACAAGTTCGGGATCTAATTCTTTCAAAGTAGTAAACCGTCCTTAAACAAATTTGCATTCAGTTGTTTCGGGGATATAACACAGGCATGCGGGGGAGATGATACATTTGTATTTGTTTACTATGACAGGACCAAGTATGTACCTGGCTCGTATTCAATTCCCGGGCTCATAATTCTTCAAACAACAGTAGTAGTTCAGTCTCAAATTCTATCACATAGTCCTCTCACTTCTCCACCAGCGCACTAGCGATCACTTTGTCCCAGATTCCACAGCCACTCCTTCTACCACTGCGTTCTTCACTACAAATTCTACTTCTACGTTGACCACCTCGGTCGTACCAGCCTCGACTTGACCTGTGATCATCCAATCTATCGGCTCATACACCTTCGTAGGGTGCTATACCGTGGTTACCATCGGAAGAGCTCTAACTGGGAACACTTATGCAACTAATAGGATGATTGTTGAAAGTTGTTATTCTTTTCGTTCCGCATTTATCTGGTTTGACATTGAATATTGGAAGGAGTGTATGAAATTATCAAGCACCACCATACCTTTGTTTCCAAGCTAAAATTTTCTATAGGCTGTTCTGAGAATGTCATCACGCAGGCAGTTTTGTGTCTATATTGGGGAGTACTTGTTCATTGACTTGAATGGGAAATTCCTCGGAATACCTAAGTCTAGTTTTCATGTGTACAACCGTTGGAGTTTGCTAAATAGCATGACTCAGTGCGGTGGGTCACCTCGTTTTCAGATGTATTACAACGGCACAGGCGCTAATTCAAGCTTGAGCTCCATTCCCTCAACGAATCCGGTCTCTTCCTCCGTTCAAAGTGGTGTGATTGCCTCTTCAATATCTCCATTGTTGTCCTCCAGTGCACTAGTTTCACTTACCTCCTCAACCACCTCATCTACGATAGATACACGATCCAGTACCCCCTCAGCGATTTCTTCAGTCGTCCCTTTCCCATAGAATGGTAATCCATCAATCAAAACATCAACCACTCCTTCGGTAGCCAACACTGCAACATTCGAATTTGTGTCGATAGTTTTGTTTCACGACCCCGCAGGAAAACCATATGGAGGGCAAAATCTCCCCAAATTGTTCTCCAAAGATTCATTGAGCCCCAAACTTTGTATTTCTTCTGCCTTAGCTCAAGTCACTGCTCAAATCCCCATCACCTACAAATACATTGCACTTGAATATGGACGGGAATGTCACGCGGGATCATTGCCGCCAAACCCTGAACCAAGTAGTCTAACGGGAGCGCACGCGTGTACCATGACTTGCAAGGGTGATTCCAAGCAGAGTTGCGGGGGTCCGAATATGTATAACTCTCAAGACGGGGTGGACGGCTACAGCTGTGCTGATGCGGTGAGCACGGCTAGTGTTTGAGGAAGTCAAAAAGAAGCGTTTTTAGAGGTGTGATTCGATTGAATGAACGACGTGCATATTAGATGGGGACGATGTTAAGGATATGCTTTTGCTAATTGTTGGTCTTGCTGATATTTTGACAGAGGATTCGTTCCTTACATTGTTCCTCAACTTCAGATAACACCATTTGCAGAAGTTGATTTATTTGCTACTTGATCGAAGCAAATGATTCATCCCTTGACTGTCTTGAGATTGTACGCATTTCATCAATTCCAATTCGTTACATTGAAAAAATTCTCGAAATCTCATGATCGACATATTAAATGCACATGGATAATTGCTTCCTTAAAGTTGTTGGCAGATTCACCCCACTTCGGCTTTTGTAAAGCCCGTTGTTATCACCAATGGACACGAGGGAACAAGGGATTTCCCTTGTAGAAAGTAAAATGCCCTGTATGGGGGATCATGATGGGAAGGAACTCCGAGGGAAAAATCCAATCATGAATGTGGAGATGAATATGTAAGTTGCTTCATATAAGAGACTTTTGGTTGTGGGACAAGCAGGCAGGAGTCAGGACTGATCTCTTTTGAAAACATATCAGATTTTGATTTTTTTTGCCGACCGCAATCCGCAATGGTTATCTTGTTCTCTTTGCTGTACGTGTCAGATTTCCGAATTGAAGTCACTCGGGATCATGATTGTATAGGACCATATCTGATCGATTAATAATTGTTTGTACATCAACACCGAGGTTTTATTAGAGTAGCTCTCTATTATAAGAGTTCCGTATGCCATTCTCCTTTCGGAGGGCTCTCTTTCTTCCTTTTGTGTTCTTTATATAGTTCTTTGGCTACGCAACCCTCGAACAAACTACGTCAGTAATTTTTCTTTGGACACCCTATAGGGTATTTGGAGATCAACGTTTCAATCAATTGAACTAATAGTTCAAAGCGAAAATTGATTTATTTCTTGCATTTGAAACTATTGGTTCGTATAATAGCCATCTTTCTATCGATACATTTATCCTCTACACTACAATGGCTTCGCCTCCACCCATAGGATCTGAACCGGCAACAGAAGCTCCAACACTAGCTCCCTTACCAGTAACCCTAGAAGCCGACGATCCGGAAGCTTTAATCGACGATGGCGATTCAGCCCTTGGGTCCGAATCAGGAAGTTCCACAACCTCACTTGCATCAAGTATTACTAGATATCGCATAGAGAATGGACGCACATATCACGCTTACAAAGATGGAAAGTACGCATATCCTAATGATGATATGGAGCAAGAAAGATTAGATTTACAACATCACATATGTAGCCTTACATTTGATGGTAAACTTTTCACGGCGCCAATTGAGGCAGATAATATTGAGAGGGTTTTGGATGTAGGTTGTGGAACGGGAATTTGGACAACTGATTTTGCGGATGAGTATCCCCAAGCTACGGTTTTGGGAATTGATTTAAGTCCTATTCAACCAATGTTTACACCTCCAAATGCAATATTTCAAGTGGATGATTTAGAAGAGGAATGGACTTTTGAGGATAGTGATGCGTTTGATTTCATCTATGCGAGAATGATGACGGGAAGTATCGGGGATTGGGATCGATTCTTTGAACAAGCTTGGAAGTGAGTTTTCCCACATATTTTTGTCTGTTGTCAATGTATTCCTAGATATTCTTTTCCTAGGATCCACTGAAATTACCGCTATGCTAACTATATCTTGAATAGTAACCTGAAACCAGGTGGATACATCGAACTTCTAGATATCCGACTCCCCGTCTCCTGCGCAGATGATACACTTAAGCCCGACTCAGCGCTTCTTAAATGGTCACAATTACTATTAGAAGGGAGTATTATAGCAGGCAGAGATCTGGACAGTGCAATTAGGAGTAAAGAGAAATTGGAAAAGAGTGGGTTTCAGGGGGTTAGTGAGACGATTTATAAGTGGCCTGGAAATAAGTGGCCGAAAGATGCTAAAGCTAAGGAGTTGGGTGAGTGAGGATTTTTTTAAAGGAGGGAAAAGAGTTTCGAGGAAAGATTAGATATGATGCCAAGAGATATCAAAGGGGTAAAGAGATATATGCTAATATGAATTGAAACAGGAATGTGGAATCAAGAAAATCTCACATCCGGACTTATGGGACTGAGTGTAGCCATATTCACAAGGCTATTGGGATGGAGTGTAGATGAATTAGAATTATTTTTAGTGGATGTTAGGAGGGAGATGAAGGATACGTCAATTCATGCTTATTGGGAAATGTTAGTATTCTATTGTCTTTTTTCCTTGGAGGCTTTGTGGGAGGTAATGTTAGGATAGCCATGCTAATTGATTCCGATAGATATGTGCATTATGGGCAGAAGCCTTTAGATGGTTAGTAAAATATTGGAAAGAGAGGATTCGGGTCAATGGCGTGTAGAGGAGTTGGTGGTACATAAAAATAGATGACAGAAGATATCAAGAGTGGTTAAGTTTGGCATCAATCGAACGTATACACCTAGTGGTGGTGGCTGGAGACCCCGTAATTGTTGGAGCAAATCTACCACATACGTTGCATGAGAGTCTAGGAAGTTACTCTACCTGAAAGTTCAAATATCTAAAACTGGATTTTGCCTAGTGGAATGAGTGTATACATGTTCACCATCAATGGACGAGGATAGTATTCTCTTTTCCTTTTTGATCATCATATGATGTTGTAAGTTATGATCTATCTCTCATCATACTGATCTTCCTCAAATAACGTGCCCTGGGAAGAGAAATTAAAAGGGCCGCGGGCATACAGTAATCTCGCCTTCCCAATACTCAAATCAAGCACCAAACTTCTCTGTCTCCTGCTCACTGACTTTAAACACTCCCTTCAACAGACTCCGATCGTAATATAATCTCACATCACCAATCTGTAAACCCTCAAACCCCACCTGTTCTACTACCTCCCCATTAGCATCCTGTTTCTTTCCCGTTCGCTCGCCTTCAGCTTTTACCAACGTAAATACCATACTCCTCGGTACACTGATCTTTTCCCCTGTGCTCTTCACCCACCAATGAGCTACCCACTCTCCATATATTTTCCATTCCACTTTTCCTGCTGGACCTGTTCTTCCTTCTTCTAATCCTCCGATCACAAAAAACTCTTTACTCTCCATTTCTATCTTCGAGAATATGTCACCTCCGAACAACCCCTGAATCCATTTCCATATTACGGCGCCGCCGATATAATCAACACCAGTAGCGTCGTGAAAGATGCTACGTGGATGGTAATAGGAAAGATATGAACCTGTGTAGGATGCGGAGTTGATTTTATTGGCATAGTGTTCGAGGAAATGGAGAGCAGGGTTTTGACGAGAGGAGGGGGTGGGGAAGGGTCCGATGTGTTGGTGGATTGTGAGGTTTGAGGTGGACATTTTAGAAGATGAGAGGTTCTCTTGGGGTAACTTTTGAGGAGGCCTTTTTTTTCTCGAAAGTTTCGCTTTTTTGGAAAAGCTTCTTGGGATAGATGCTTCGTGATTGCGGTTGAAGTGGTGATATATATATATAGAAAGGTTGATGATGGTGGGGTTATAGCCGACGATAGAATATAACTCGAGTATCACTAATCACCGAGATGTACAAATAGTAATCATACTGAATGGAATCAAATATAAGGTCAAATTGATGTGAATACCTAGGTAGTCATCATGATTATTCTCATCGATTCTTGAATCTCGGTAAGAATTGCTTTTCAGTATATTAATTTGTAAATATACGAACGTGTTATATATTATACATTATTTTTGAATTCAATAATACTTGAAATATATTGTTTTGTATATAAAAGAAAGAATCTATATGGAAGACCTTTCATATATGGGATGCGAAGACTCAACACCTGTACGCGGTGCATCCTACGAACCTCCAGCTCTCTCTTGAGAGTCTGCAGAGCTAAGATTGAGTCGCAGATGGAAT